>JADRCD010210839.1:1957-34857 GCA_019843815.1 Montemys delectorum
CTTCCTTCCTTCCTTCCTTCCTTCCTTCCTTCCTTCCTTCCTTCCTTTTTTTCTTTCTTTCTCTCTTTCTTTCTTTTTAGAGAAAGGTGAACTCCATACATTGTAAGCATTCTGAGGAGCGATGATCCAGGACTGCACGAACCATTCATCTCAGCTTTGTTGTTTTCTAAAGGAAGAGGTGCATTTGCCCCTCAGCAACCCTCTTAGCTCCATCCAGGTGTTTGTGAGTTCCTGACGATATTACAGTGCATTACTTGGCCCAATGCTGTTCCACAGCTGTGCTCACAGACCCTGGTTTATAGGAGTATGACTGTCAGAAAATTTCCAACATGTTTTATTACTCACTAGTGTATATGGAGGTGAAGTTCCCCTCGGAGTATGCATATTTCAGACATTTCAGGTTATCATGTTTTTAAGTATAGACACAGTCAGAATGTGGTTTTAAACTAGGACATGTTTCATCCTGGGAGGCTCATGTTTCTAGTAAGGTATCCTGGTAGTGACCCAAGTCCCACAGGGATTGTTCACCTGGGTGTTTATCAACACAGCTCAATTATCCATATTTGAAGAATGCTGTGTTATGGCCTGAGGATGGATTGCAAAGAAAAAATAATAATTTGTTCCAGAAACACTGGTTCACATATATGTTTAGGGAGACAGGTACCTGACCTGTCAATGTAATTGTGAATGACCACACACAAAGATGCCCAAATACAGCTAGGCGTGGCAGTGACCAGGAGCTCTGGATACCACAGATGATACCCCACTTCCTCCTAGGCTTTTTTCCCTGTTCTTTTTTGAGCACATTATCCTGCAGGTGGATCCCGGCTCAGTGCTCCTAGTTGTATGGCTTCAGACACACATAGTGTTTAGCATCCCTACACACTCCCTTGGCCTCAGTGTGGACTGAGCACAGCGGCAGTCTACTCCTCAGGGCATGTTGTTAAAATTCCACTCAGGTGAGGTGTGCATGTAAATCTAAGGCTTGGCTCCTTACAGCTGAGCAACACGTGTTAGCAATGAACACTTTTGTTTCCAATGTCTACTTGTTTTACTGAAAGAAATAAAAACATTAACTGTAACCTGAGTTTTGGTCTAAGTATGCAGAATAGAAAAACAATGTGTCCCAGAGTGGACTGCAACATGTGAATGATCAGTGAGAAAACTTCACTGGGGAAAACTTCAGTTTGGAGCAACTACTGAGCCACTGTGACTTCTGCTGGAGGATACTAGGCAATAAGATCAAATGACTGACAAGTCCTTTTCCTAGCATGAGCAGCCATGAACACAGGATGCTCCATGGAAGAAGCCTGAACAGTACGCAGCACATGAAGCGTCTGCAGGAAGGAGAGAAACAGACAGATCTGTGATTGAGAAGTCAAGACAAAGCTTGCGTGTTGACAAGACCTGCTGTACGAAACACCAACAGGCAAGATTCAATTTAGTGCTGAGTCTACCAGAACCCACAATGCTGTGCTGCAGGATGTGACATTTATGACATGTGAATTACATCCCAGGGACGCTGTTATAGAAGGTAAGCTTCACAAAGAGAGTCAGGTGAAGACTTTTAGCTCTTCACCCCTTACCAGAGCTGGAGAGCTAAGAAGTCAGCCAATAGCATTGTGGGATTTAGTAAACAGAAAGAGAGCCAAATAAGGGCTCCTCTGGGGCATATGGTGGTAACCTTCCACATATTCCCTCATGCCAGGCGTGCATGGAAGAGACGGCAGGTTGACTATCTCTGTCAACACAGGTGATTCTGAATCATTGGAGGAAATACGTGAGCTTGCCCTGAGGTGAACATGGTTCCTACCTGTTTAAAGGAGACTGTATAATGTCTCTGAAGACTTACATGTTTGAACACTTGGTCTCTAGCTGCAATACCTCTTGGGCTTGGGATCTTGCTGGTCAGTACTGGATCTATGGTGGACAGGACTCTTTGTGTCCTGGAGGACTAATACTCCCACAAGGATCACTGTGTCCTCTGCTAGTCCATCCTACCACAACAGACTTTATCCACTCAAACTGTGAGCTAGAATAAACCCTTCCTCAACTAGTTTGCTTCTGTCTGGTATTCTGTCACAGCCCTGATGCCGCCTTTCTTCCCTTGCTGGCTGCAGAGAGAAGCTCCCACTGCCTTCCGGATCATATCCAGGGAGAGTCGAGGATGCTGGGAAATGAGAGGGGCATGTGAGCTGTGGAGCACAAAATGGAAGCCAAAGGAAACAAATAAAACAAAGTGGAGATGAAGAAGAGGGCACTATTAATACCAAATGCCACAAGAACATGGACTGAGTACCCGGAAGAAACCCACGCATGGTTCAACTCACAGTTGTGTCCACAAACTGCGGAGGCCTGATTCCAAAATACAGCACATGAAATTGATAAATCCAAATTAAAAAGCACCATCAATACCTATTAGTTTTTAAATATCGTGGCCTGAATTGTGTGTAGAAACGTTGTGTGTGAAATCGTAACACCAGCACTTCAGAGCGGGCACATATTTGGAAACATGGCCCTGACAAGTGAATTAAGTTTGAACAAGGTCCTTACACTAGGCTTCGCAGGCATTGATGCTAGCACCAATGTCTGATGCAATGAGGGCTTATGTGATAACACGCCTACATGCCACTGTTGCCCTTCTGGGAAGGGAAAGATGGAAGAAACTGTGGAGAGGCGCAAGGGAAAGGCAGACCCTAGAGCCAAAAGAAAGCCTACCATGGAGGTTACGTCAGGCTCACCCAGGGCTCCAGACACTTCGATTCGGGACTTTTGGCCTTCTAAAGTTTGAGACAATAGATTACTATTTTCTAAAAAAAAAAAAAAAAAATTCAAAACAGTGTGTGAAACTTTAACCAAATAAAAAATGAAAAAAAAAAAAAAAAAAAAACAAAAAAACAAAAACCCACTGGTTAAAATCTCCAAGTCCTTCTGCAGAAGCAGTAAAACACCATTAACTGTATGAAGTAGCAATGCAACCAATGAGAGATTTAAGAGCCCAGGACACAGACACAGTCAACTAAAGGGTTAAGGACCATTGAGAAGGCAAGAAATGCTGGTAGTTGAGTTCCTAATGGATAAAATGGGTTTTAAGACCAAAACTAAGTGATACCAATATTTAAATAAAGTTTAAACACTTTTTTATATTCATTTATTTATTATATAGAAGCACCCTGTAGCTGTCTTCAGACACCCCAGAAGAGGGCATCAGATCTCATTACAGATGGTTGTGAGCCACCAAGTGGGTGCTGGGATTTGAATTCAGGACCTTTGGAGGAATAGTCAGTGCTCTTAACCACTGAGCCATCTCTCCAGCCCTTAAATACTGTTCTTAAACACAATGAATAGGAACCATTCAGATTGCAAAAGGAAAAAAAAAAAAAGGATAACATTTGATAATTAGATATTACCAGAGCATGATCTGACAGGGTGTGAAACTAGAACCGAATGGAGGTTCTTTTCTACTGTGGAAATCGATGCAGCTTCCAATTGGAGAAGGCAAAAACATGCATACTCACTGCAACAACAGAACACATCGCCTCATCATGGCTTCGCCAAAAATGTTGAATGCAAACACTCCTCACAATTTCCATCAGTAGAGGGAAAATGCTGACTCTTTGACTATCTTATCCCTACAGTTGTGAGTAGAGAGGCTTCACAGTTCCCAGGAGATGTAATGTCATCAATGAACACATGTCCAGATGCTAGCACTGATGTCTGATGCAATCAGGGCTTATGTGATACCAGTCCCTCGAATCATGTATCAAGGTATTGATAACCCACATAAACATATTTAGAATAGCATCCAAGAACGCTTAATACTAATTGGAAGTATTGATCATTTGAGAAATTAAATACTACTTCTAAAATAAGTATTAGGGCTGGCTCTGGTGATGCATGCCTGTTTTCTCAGGTACTCAGGAGGCTGAGGAAGGTGAATCATTGTTTGTCTGAACTACAAAATGAGTTTAAGGTCAGTTAAGGCAACTTAGAGAGATCTCATATCAAGTGCAAAACAAAAAGATACCTCAGTTGTTAAAAATGCTTGCCTAGCCTGTGCAAAGCCCTAGGTTCAATTGCCTATTCCAAAAATAAAATAATATCAATATGGATACCATATTGAAAATTTAGAGTTTTGGGTCTGGCGAGATGGCTCAGTGGGTAAGAGCATGGATTGCTCTTCCGAAGGTCCTGAGTTCAAATTCCAGCAACCACATGGTGGCTCACAACCACCCATAACGAGATCTGACACTCTCTTCTGGGGTGTCTGAAGACAGCTACAGTGTATTATGTGGAGTGAGAAGGGCTGGAGCAAGCGGGGCCATCCTGAGTTCAATTCCCAGCAGCCACATGATGGTTCATGGCCATCTGTACAGGTACAGTGTACTCATACACATAAAATAAAATAAATAAATCTTTAAAAAAAAGGAAAATTTAGAGTTTTAAATATTGTCATCATAAACATTTTATTCATTCAAATGACATAATGACATTTTGGAAAAATGTACATAGGGGCAGAACACTAAAAATCTGGTCATTATTGCTATTAAGAATTTCACATAAAGCTATTATACTGATTTTTCCAAACTTGAATTACAGTGGTTTAAAAGTTATTTATTTTCAACAACCTTGGACAAATACAAGAAAGATTTAAAAAAATAAGCTTTACTGTTGGCACATGAGGAATATCTCAAAGGAAGAGTTACCATGAGCCTCATTGAGTCCTGTAAAATGGCCTGGAGATCAATCAGCCGGAAGTTTCAGCCAAACTTTAGATTTATTTGTGAACACTAGAATTTGGTAGCATGCAGGTCACCACAGCCACCTATGGATGAGCTATAGATGGCATAAATGTACCCCACAGGACCCCTCAAGTCAGCCCCAGTATCTCCAACCTTTCTACCACATGCCCAGTGCACAGAGAGAGCAGATTCGAAGGGTGAGGTCGGACAATAGACCTTGGGGTGTGGTGGCGTCATCATGGCCTGAGTTGTAAACCTGTGTGAAGCATCACTCAAAATGAGCACCTCCATTTGGTGGTCCTGAAAGGGGAAGCAGTGTAAAGGCAGAACTAGTTCCCCATGAGATTTGATATCAGTAAAACTCAGAAGAGCAGTACCCTCGGTAACAAAACCAACTTGTTTTCAATTGTAAAGCTTCACACAGCCTTTGGACTGGAGGTCGCATGAGTTGAACCAAGCTGACAAGTGAAGAGAACTTACCTGGAGGTCATGTCTGTGAGGTCAAGCTTGCTGAGGGCAGCAAGGCTTGGCCCATGTAAACCTCAGACGGCATACTGCGGCTTGGATATCTTGAGAATAGTTGATGTTTAGTCAAAAGAATCCCCGAGACTGAGCAGAAAGACAGGTTATGCCAGGGAAGACACACATCCCTCCTTTGGGTTCGTCATTCACAGATGGCTTTGAAGGAGTCCTGTGTAGTTTCCCAGATCAAGTGGGAGTCCTGAGTGGCATCATATAGCAGATGACGTTGGTGTTCAGATGATCACAGAAGCAACTATAAAGGTAGGAGATTATTTAGAGATTAATATCACTTGAAGGAAAGTTGTTTTAAGCACACTATAGGGTAAACATGTAAAATACCTATAACTCAATTCAGTTAGACAGTGGATAAAGGAGGATGCGTGTCTGCTTGTGTTGCTTATATCTGACTGGTTAATATATGGTGTCCATGAATACATTGGACATCACACTCCCGTTGTTATGACTTGTATCGTCACGGAGTCACCAGTGTTCTCTGTAGCCATTCAGAAGACATATAAATGGGATCCGAACTAGGAAAAATTGAATCTTAGAAAAAATACTTTTCCTGCAAAATGAGTTTAAACTTTCGGGTTGGTGTAGTAACTGTGTCTTCATGTTGCTCTGATAAAATATCCTGACATAAACAGCCAAAGGAAGGAAGGGTTCGTTTGGCTCGCAACTCTAGTCACAGTCAATGGATTGTGAGTAGCTATGAGTGAGGACTATGAGTAGCTGCAGCTACCCATGTCACGTTCATATCCATGGAATGCAGAGAGACAGATGGACACATGTGTGCTTGGCTCACATGCTCCATGCTCAGATGGTGCAGATCCTCTTCCTCAGTGGTTCTAGATTGTGTAGAGTTCATAGTGAAAATGGAGCATCACAATTAGTCTTCGTTTCCGTGATGATGATGATGTCACTGACAAAAGACAATCTGATGTTTACCAGGAAGATCAATCACGAGAAATAAGGGACTAAGTTTGGAAGGGAAAAAGAGTAAGGAAGACAGGCCTGTCGACGTGTGAAGGTCCAATAAATCGATTACTATGGGTTATTGGGGGCTGGTGGGCTGCAGAACAGATGGAGTGGCAAAGAGACGAAGTGGCACATGAAGATGTCGGCTACACCATGGGAAATAATCTCTGCCAATTACAAATAGTTGGGGGATTGCTATTTGGAATTAATAAACCACTGTAAAAATTGAGTGCCCCAAATAAGTGTCACTAACAGGATAGATGAACTCACCAGCAACACTGAAGGCAAGCAGCTGAAAAGCAAACCACTTATTCTGTCTCCTTTTATCCAGACTACCACCACAAAAACCTTTAGTGTGGATTTTCCTGCTTCAAACAACCTGATGAAGAAAATCCCTCCAGGAGTGTTCAGCAGCTTGCGTTAATTTGATCTCAGAGTTAGCAATGTTGACAATCAAGACTAATCATGACCTATAGACAGCCTGGATGCTCCTAACGGCGAATGGCTGGTCTAGTTGTACCAGGGAGAGCAAATCTGGGTTACAGGGGGAGGAAATGGATAGAACAGGATATCATCATGTTAAGTAAAATAATCCAGGCTTAGAATGACACATATGACTGAGAATGACATTGTCTCTCAAAAACATGGATTCTAAATTTAAACACATGCACTCGCACACATGCACACGCACAGCTAGAAGGGAGGCTACTATTAGGAGTGAATTATTTGGAAGGGAGGAATACTATTAGAGAGGGTGATAGGAGGGGAGCAGGAGCTGAGTACAGTGATAACCACAGACAGAAATCTGATCATGGAAATTGTTATGAAAGAGGGCGCTTGCTGACTTACTTTGGAAATGGCCAGTGAGATGCTCTACCACAGTATTGTTTAAAAGAGAAGAAACAATACTACATCACTTTGAAACAATGTATCACGTTTTGAGGGAAATGTTCACACAGGAGGTTGGGATGGAATAAACATGATGAATGTGGTTAACATACCAACCCTTCAGGAATGACAATGGAGTGTAAGTCAGTAGACAGCGAACAATTGGACAATCGGGGGATGATTCACAGAGGTTACCAATGGACAGCTTGTTTAAAAAAGATGCATTTAACAGAACACATGTTAAGGGGTCTGCCTCAAAAGGATGAGATGGTTGGAATACTTGCCATGCAAGTAGGAAGGTCTGAGCTCGGATCCTCAGGACCCATGAAAAGGTGGACGTGCTGGCATGTGCTTGTGATGGCAAGATCGGGGCAGCAGAGAGACAGAACCACCCATCCTCAGCCGGCTTGCTGGTCAGCCAGTCGGACTAGTTCTTGAGCTCTGGGCAGTGAGCAACCCTGTCTCTAAAAACAAGATGGAGAAGAAGAGAGGAAGACATGCAGCATCCACATACAAGTACACATATGCGTGCACACACACAGACATACGCTTATATGCACAAAATAAAAAATAAAGCATATCTACCCCATCTTTCAAATCAAATAATTTTATTTTAATAACTGTTTCCTCCTGAGGGTACTTATAAACATATACTTTTTTTATGTTCTCACTGTACGGTTAGCATTTCCAAGTTGTAATTAGTAAATATGAGATACTAGAGACGTGTAAACACCTAGTTCCTGGCTGCCCTGCAGGCATCACTTTATCCTGTGGTGACTATTTTTGTGTTTGCTAAGGGGTGAGGCTTTCTGTTTCTTGTCTTCATCCTATGCCTGCGGGCTGGATTTCTGCTAAAATTAAAATTTCTTCTTCAGCTGATTTTCTATTCCTGCTCTCCCTCCCCTTTCAATTAAAAGAGTTCATCATCTGCGGAAATGCCAGGCAGAAAGCGTGGTGCTCAAGTAAGCAAAGCTAACTTCACTTGTTACCAGCCCAGTCAACTGCCTTTCCTAGTGTGTTGTACCGAGCACAAGTAGTCTCCTCCGTCACGGAGAGGAAATCGCAGGACACCGGAGAGGGAAGCTGTGTAAGGTGTCTCTCCAGCATTAATCCAAAGGGCTGGGGTGACAGGAGATGAAGATGATGTGGAAGCATGACACTGTGGACCTAGAATTTTTGAGTCATATCTTGGAGCAGACAGTGCATGCTAATGGAACATTGTTGCAGTTTGAGTGAAGTATCAGGGTGGCTGACAGCACTGTGTAGAAGTGGAACTTTTGTGTGTGACTCATGTCAGCATCATGGCTACTGAGGGGCTGTCACTGGGACAGCCGAGGGAGGGGATGAGCAGAATCCTGTATATAGTGTTTGCAACTCTTTAAAAGTCAGTAGTCACTCCATAGTGAGACCCTTTTGGGTGGATCTTAACTACTTTCACATCGAAAGAACATTGCTCAATGACCCTTTTGAGGCCTCAGTGTTTCTGGAAAATGCACATTATCATCACATTTATAAAAAGTATTGCCATATATAATGTCACAGGATAACAGGCTTCATTTTCCCGTTTTCATGCATGCTTATAGCATTCTTTGGTCTTGTACACTCTCTCCATTATCATCTCCCTTAAAATGTTTGAGTTTCATCCTTGAATATAACATTCTGTGATTACATCCACCCCATACTGCCCCTCTCAGCTCTCCACTCCTGCCCACTTCCTTCTTCCTGACTACTTTCTCTCTCCTACCTTCATGTCTCTCTTTATTTTCTGTATTTTTTGTTCCCAGACCCTGTGCAAACTGCTGTGTGTTCATGTTTTGACCACCTAGTTGTACCCAGAAGGCAGTGCCCAAGACCCTCTTCATTGTCCTTCATTCTGCTTTCCACGATCTATCCAGCCTCTCTCCTGTGACATTCCCTGGGCCGTAGAGAGACTGACATGGATGTATCTCCAAGGGCTTAGCACTATGCAGTCACTCATTTTCAGCATGTTGACCAGTGATGGTCCTCATAGAGCCTCAGTTGCACTTTAGTTAGAAAAGAGTTCCATACATGCTACATAATCGGCATGTATTATACAGTAGGTGTGACATTTGAGAGCTTTAGTTGGGGGACAGACTTAAACTGGACCATGTCTTCAACAGAACAACCATTTAAGAGAGGTGATTGAAACTGTTCAAATGTAACTCACTACTAAATAACCTGAACTGGTAAGATGCTATGACCAGGTGCCATCACCAGTTGAGTAAGCATCATAAAACCCCCAAAGAGAAAAAATTATTCTCAGACTACACAGTGTCTATATTTAGCCTTTTTGGACTTCTCAGGACAGTTTAACTATCAATCACACACATGTTGGTGGCAACCAACAGATTTGTAGTTGGACTTAAGAACCATTCAGCAGGAGGGAAATCATGCCTTATACTGGACATTTAGACAGCTTCCTGGGGCTAGTGAGGTCGTGGACCTTATAAAAGAATCTATTACCATCATTTTGCTAGAACAGTATGATTCCTTCCTCCGTTCTAAATCTTATCCTTATACCCACAGTAAGTGTAGCTACCACTCATCAAAGAACTCTCTCTTTAAAGCACATGGAGAGCCTCACAGGAAATCACAACTACACACAATGCAGAGAAGAGGTTGTGGGAGCCAAACACCAACAGATGTATCTACATCACAATCCTACTTCTATGGCTCAGGGAACACTGTAGAGGAGGAGATGGAAAGACTGTAGAAGTCAGGATACTGGACAGTGGGTGATGAAATGGTCTCTTAGAAATGGTGGCATGAGCAAGCCTGGCACAATGCAACATCAATGGACATGTTAACATACAAGGAAAAGTTTGTGAGGTACCTCCACCAGATATGGAACTACATTAGCTAATGACATCTCAGGGGAGGACAATTAGCCTGCCCAGGGATGAGCTCCCTTATTGGCTGTGCAGGACAGAGTAGTTAACCTTGAAACCATATACACACAATCAACAAACAACAAAAATGGGCTCTACTGTATTTATTCTTGTGTGTCTGTGTGTGTGCATACATCCAACAATAATATAATCTAAGAAAGAAAGGCTATCAATTTGAGAGTTGGAGAGCATGGGAGCAGTTTGAAGGAAGAGAAGGGGAAAAGTAATGCAAATATTTCAATTAAAAACTCGTTTCAACAAACAAAAGTTTTCTGCCATTCTCTCTTAGCATAGTGGTGCAGTATACTAATAAGATTATGAACTTGATCACAAATGTTCTGTCTTTTGATATAAAATAAAATTAGTTGACCATCATCACACAAGGAAATCTTTTGTAATTTATGATTTAAAAAAAAAAAACAGAATTTAAGTTTCATGATACTGATGCTGTTTAAAACCTACAGCATTTTAGGTAGTTTGTACTGATGCATAGATTAAAGAACAAAGAGAGATTATAGATAAGCTAACAGGAAATTATGGATAGAAAGATGGATAGTAGGTAATTGGATATAAATTGATAGACAGATGGATATATTAGTGTATGTATGTATGTATGTATGTATGAGCAGATAGATGGATAGATTAGTGAATAGATGGATCCATAAGTATGATGAATAGGTGGATGAAAAGATGGATAAATGAATAGATAATGATGATAGACAGACAGACAGATAGATAGATGGATAGACAGACAGACAGACAGATAGATAGATGGACAGACAGACAGACAGATAGATGCCAGACAGACAGATAGATAAATGATGGGAAGTTAGATGATTAGAATGAGTGAACAGATGGATGACTGGGTAGAAAATACATGATTTGTGACAGGTAGATAGATGCTAGATAGATGGTTGGATAGTTGGATAGATAGATGATAGTTAATAGAAAGAGAGATTGATAGATTGATAAATAGATAATAGATGATAGATAGATAGATAGATAGATAGATAGATAGATAGATGAGTAATTAGATGATTAGAGTGAGTGGGTAGAAGAATGATTGGGGAGAAAATACATGGATGATTTATGATAGGTAGATAGACGATAGGTAGGTGGATAAGTAGATAGATACATACATAGATAGATAATAGATTGATTTATTGGTGGTACATAGATGATAGCTAGATAATAGATGGATGGATAGATTGATTAATTGGTACATAGATGACAGATAGATAGATAGATAGATAGATAGATAGACAGACAGATAGATAGATAGATAGATAGATGATGGGTAGTTAGATGATTAGAGTGAGTGAATAGATGGATGGTTAGAAAATACATGGATGATTTAGAACAGGTAGTTAGATGATAGATGGATAATTGGATAGAGATCAATGGATCGATCAATAGATGATAGATGGGTAGGTAGATATGAATAGGTAATGAGTGATAAATAGGAGAATGATAGCGGTAGATGGTTGGATAGACAGACACTCAGACATAATAGGTAGGATTCAGATAATACAGAGAGATGCCTTGCGTTATTACAGTGCCCAGGAAAACTTGAGAGGGAAAATCTCAGCTACGGTGGTCTCAGCTCAGGCCTTTCAACTCTCATCCAGCTCCTATGGGCTCTGCACAGTGTTCTCTGTCAAGGCGCTCATACAGTGCCTGGGACTTCCTGACTTATTCCAATCGCAGTGCCCCTCTTACAGACTTTCCCTTTCCAGGGGCAACTGAGGCTCACGTGCCTTCTCAGTGCTCTCTAAGCTCTCACCCCATAAGGAAATGCCTTCTTCAGTGTGGGAAACTGAGGCAGCTTCTTGGGGTGGCTGTATTCAAATGGGAGCTCTGAAGTTTCTGGGAGAGAAACCTCCAACTCCTCCTGTGGATGTGGAAAGAAACTGGAATCCAGCACTCCAGCAAAGCCTGATCAATCCTGTCTCCATCCCTACAGTACTGGATATACAGGCACACAGGCAACCATGCTTCACTTTTACATGGGTCCTGGGGGTTTAACCTTGGGTCTTCATGCTTGTACAGCAAGTGCCCTTGCTTATTGAGCAATCTACCCAACCCTATTTATCCTAAGATCTTACTAGGTCAAATATACAATCTTGTAATCAGAACTAAAACCCCACAAACTTCTGCTGCTCTAAGCGATCAGAGCCATATGGGAAAGCAGACAACAGGGTCAGGGGAAGGTGTGTCTGCAAGCACTGTACTTAGCCCAAGAGGTAGGCCACCTGTCACTCATCCGTATGCTGGAATCTCTTTCCTTTGGGAACATGCAGATCCATGCCAGCCATGCAGAGTGCAGTCTCTGAAATTCACCACAGCCTCACCTTCCTCTCACAGCACCTCAGAAAATTTATGACTTGCCATGCATATGTGCAAAGATATAAAATCAAATAAACTGCTCTTTCTTCAGAACATCTGTCTCCCTTATGTGGCAGTTATTGGGCAATTTCCTGAGGAATTTATTATTAAACCAGGGGAAAGAAAAGAAGTCTTAGGATAAGCTATGGAAATCCCACTGTGTAAGGCATGGTGGAGAGCATGTGCCCTGAATGCTGGAATGCTAAGTAGACTTTGAGAGCTTCCTTGCCTTCCGTGAGAGCTCAGACGCATCCTTTCCCTCATCTTCTCAGGATGGGAGACCAGGCTGAAGATGAGGCAGTCTAACGGTCCACGGCCACCAATTCCCACTGAAGACTTGAAGCACTGCGATAGCCTCCTTTCTTTGGGAAACTATCAACTGAATTGGTACTTTCTCCAAGACCGCACAACAGGTGCAAAGTTAAAAGACTGATTCTGTAAGGAAATGCTCACCGCTGCCCTGAAGACTGTGGGTTTTACTCAAGAGGGAGATCAGGGTCTTTGGAAGAACGGGGTGCAGAGCAGCTTTGCTCTTTACTATCCCTCCCTCCCTCCTTCCTTCCTTCCCTCCTTCCTTCTCCTCCCTCCTCCCCTCCTCCCTCCCTCCTCTCCTCTCTCCCTCCTTCCTTCCCTCTCTTTCCCTCCATTTCCTTCCTCCCTTTCCCCCTCCTGTCCCACCTCCCTTCTCTCCTTCCATTTTCCATTATTTCCCCTTTCCCGTTCAGCAACTAACTCTAAAAGAATTTTAATGTTTAACAAACATGATTTTTTTTTTTTAAATTTGGAGGGGACAAGGATAATAAACTTAGGGTCTGGACAAAAAGGCTAAGATTTTTTTGTGTTGATCTTCATGTGCTGTAGGATCCTGGGTCCCCATATCTCTGCATTCTTAATGTCACATGGGTATTGTATGGCTGCTATGATGACTTCTATTTTAATAAGTCAGTGAAAGAAGACGAGCAATTGCTTCACTCCAGTGGCCGTGAGGTCAAAGGTGTAACAGTGAAGACCATCTGATAGAGCTGCACAGAGCAGACTTGGTGGGGATGCAGGCTGAGAAGCTGCCCTGCTCTCTGTCCCTTCACAGGAGCTGGGCCAGGCTGGGTTTCTAATGCCAACTTGGCCACTGTGCCTGAGTAGAGGGTGCCCTAGAATTTATACGTTCCTCACAGAGGAACATAGGTAACCCCCTTTTATTCCTAAGAAGTAAGAGGCGTAGCAAAGAGGCCTCCTTAGACGTTGTAGGGGGCTGTGCTGTGGAGAGATGCTTTGTTTTCAACTCGCCAGGATTGTAACAGAGTTTCTTTACACATTCCACAGCCATTCCAAGCACAGTTTCTTGAGACAAGGAAATCATGATCTCACCAAAGAAAGCAGGCTGCTGCCCCTTTCCTGATAGGCCTTCTTAAAAGTCTGGGAAAAGGAGCTGTGGATTTTTCTGCCAGAGCAATGAAAACCAGAATAAAAGTCCCTTCACTCCATGTGCTTAGAAAGCGCCAAAGTTATTTGTCCTGAGGTGTCTGATCTGGAAAAACTGCCAGCCCTGGGGCGTTTCAGTTCTTTGAAGGTTTCATTATGGTGAGTTGAATAACCCATAATATAAAGACGGAGCAGACAAGTTGGAAAACTTGCAGCATATAAACTTTTACTGAACTAAGTCCCTTCATTAAATTGAAGCAGCACCTTTGAACTGTGGGCCTAACGTCTGCGTAGTAATAAGCTTCATGTGGATTATGACGTTTCCATTTGATGTCTAACGGATCTTGGAAAGGCCGCCGCACATCTAAGAGCCTGACCAAGGCGAAAGTTCTGTTTACAACAGCCTAGCTGAGCTGAGCGCTGCTCCAGACTGCCCAGCTCCCTTGAGTATTAACCCTGGTTCTGCCGCTCTGAGGAGGAGCCTCCAGCCCTTTGCAAACAGCTGGGGGGAATTTTGCTCAGCCTTGCAGACACTAAGCTTGCTCTCACCGATGACTAGGGAGATGGTGAGAGCAGCCTTTGCTCCTGGCTGTCACTCTCCTTGGGGAAGGAGTAAGCTGAAGAGGACAAAGGACTCTGCCAAGCCACGAGCAGGCCCAGTGGCAGGAAGCACAGGCCACATGCTAGGGATGGTTTTGACAGCCTGTTCTTGCAATTCACAATGCTCTAAAGGAAGCTTTTGGCAGAGGGCTGGAGGGAGGTGCACTTGGCACTGAGAGTCCCAGCAGAGCAGATGGGCTCTCCCTGTCTAGACAGAATGGTACTGTCCCAGACAGAAAGGTCTCTCAGGCCAGACAGTCCTGAAGCACCACCCTGCTGAGGGGCCTCACAGGCAGAGAAGGCAGAAAATAAGAGAACAGCGGTGTCCATGCAGGCAGGGTAATTAGCAGGGTGATCTAGGTCCACAGCCTGTGTGTGCGCATCCTCGCATGGTGTGCATGTGTGTTCTTCTGTGTGTGCAAGTGCATGAGTGTGTGTGTCTGTGTTCTTGTGCATGTGCATTCATATGTGTGTGTGTGTGTGTGTGTGTGTGTGTGTGTGTGTCTTGCAGTTCTCTACACATCACCCATGAGCTCAGTGTAACAGCCTTCCACTTGGGTTTTTAAGGTAATTATAGAAAGTAAACAATTCTATAACTGGATTTGTTTCTCAAGCAAGTCAAAGAAATTCCCTTTCCACAGTTTGTTTCAGATGTCAGGTTTCAAACGCAGAATCTCTAAACTCAGAATCTAAACGATGATGCTGTCAACAACCCAGTGGCCTCGCATTTTGCATTTAAAACAATGTGTGGGATGAGTGTTCATGGGAAGGGTGGGTATTTTCAAGTCATGGACTTGGCAAACATGAAAGCTATAGAACAACATGTCCCCTAATTTTAAAGCACAAACCCTTCGTAGCCTCCTCGTGCTGAGAATCTGGCGCTGCTGTTCCCTCCAGAGGAGGCGCTCCTTCTATGGTCTCTCCAGAGGAAGTGCTCCTTTTATGGTCCTTGTATCTATTGGCTCTCTCTGCATACATCAGCTTGAAAGCACTAGCATAAGTTTGTATGCATTTAGTTTGTGTAGATCTTGGTTTGCAAAGAGCCCAGGGAAAAGTAAGTTGGTGTCTTTCTCAGTGATGTACTACAAAGCAACATGGACCTGCTTTCGAACAATGGGTGTCACATGTTCACTTACACACAGAGAGAACAAGTTTCAGTCTACCTCAGTGCTTGCTTCGATCAGTGTCAGGGTTCTCTCTTAATAGACCAGGGCAATTAATTGTCTTTGTCTAAAGTTGACACAAATTGAGGCACATAGTCTGTGCTGTGTTCATGGCAGTTAACCAGAGACCTAAAGGTATGTGCTACTTTGTATAAAACAGTGCAAAATTCTAACACTGAACTTCCTCAGAGCCAGACCCTCAGCACAGGGAGGCTGTTTCCTGATTCATCCAGTGTTATTTCAAGATACTTTAAAAAAAATATGGATAGGTTTTGTGAGAGATGGTGCATGGCCGTGTTCAGAATGCAGCCCTGGTTAAACAAGCTCTCCAGTGGGCAGGAAGCTGTGCACAACAGCAGAGTCAGGAGGGCACCGTGTTCTGCAAAGAATGTGCACTGGCCATTCAGGAAAAGCATTCGCCTCTCTCCCAGAAGTCTTTACGTCCATAAGGAGTATATCCCAGGGAAATGAGGTGACGTAACTGTCTATGGAAAAAGTGTCCTCAGTCCCCGTTCTGCCTTGGTCCTCAGAGGGTCAAGTTGAGCAGAAGGCAGAGGCTTTGCCCCTGGTGTCAAATACAACCTGCACACGGCTGCCAAGAATGGTCAAGGGTCTATTTTAGTCTGTGTTTTGTCAACTTCAGCATTTAATGTTATGCCTGATATATAATCTAAGGTCGATGTTGAAAATAAAATCTAGATAGGTCTCTAGAAATGGGAGATACATGGCAATCAGCTAAGAAACACAGTGTCAGTCTCCGAATGATAGCTCTTGGCACAAACTGAAGACACACCTGTTGCTGAGATATTGTCCCTCCAGATATGGGTTTGTAATGGGTAAATATCACTCTTAACAGAGCCGAGAAGTTGCTGCCTTGGAGCTTGGGCCTATAAGAATTTAAAGTTACATTAGATGGTGTTGAGTAATTTAAGGAGAATTCATTTTAATTCAATGGAAATATAACTTTCATAAAATAACTTACTTCCAAGAGGAAACTATTTTCTATGCTCTGTAGAAATGTTTATCATTTCTCTGTCTTTAACATCAAACTAATAAATGAATTTTTTTCCTCAAAAAACAAAAGCCCACATCTCCACGTAATACAGTAGAGAAGTCAACTGCTCTCAAAGTACAAAGCAATCATTTCTCAGGCTGCCCTTTCTCAGATGCTCTAGGGTTAAATAGAGGCTTCTATTTGAAAGGTTGGTGCATGGGTATTTTGGCAAGTTGGGATTCTAGAAAAAATTAGTTTTGTTATGCACGAGGCTCTCTGCTTTCAAGTTTTAGCATCAGCAATATACTGTGTAAAATTAAAAAAATAAAAATTCCTTTTCATTGGTTCACAAAAAGATTGGCCAAGGAGAAAGTGGAGAGAAGGCAGCCCCCGTTGATACTCCTGAGCTGTGTTATACATTCATGGGGGTTCTTTGCAAATTCTTTGTAATGCCTCACTTTCCCTGTTGGCTGGTGCTGAGTTCTTTAGGTGTGTCTTCTGGGCTTTGTGTGTTATTCCTGCTCCCTAGCAAGCTGCTGTCACACCTAAGTCACTCCTCACCTTGTCACCAACACATCCCAGCCTCCCTTGGGAATCCCAGCAGGCATTTGATGGAGACACCTTCCCCTCTCCAGGCTGAATCCAGATGTATGCTCACACCTTCCATCCTGCGCTGCATTCACAATGGGTTTTTCCATCCAATGCAGGATTTCAGTAAGGGCTTTACAGTTTTTCCCGATCCTGCCCCCTGTTCCCTCTCTCTCTCTCCATGGGTCCCCAGTAACAGTATTCTTTCTCACACCAGCCCTCCCTCTCTCCTTTCCAGGTGGCCAGTGAGCTTTTCCTTTTAATGCCCAAGTCCAATGATACCGTTCTGTTCTGAATCTTTTAACAGCTTCATATTTGGCCCTGAGATAAATATAAAATTGATTGTCTTGCAGGAGGATTTCACGTCGTCTTCTGAGCTGTTAAGGAGATCACCTTTTCTAATGTGCCCTGGTGTTGAACCTGCAATCCCTCCTTCCAGTCCTTGATCCTTAGATCAAGCTCCTATCTCTTATTCAAAGCCAGACCTACCACCATCTACCCCCAAGAGACTCCCTCCCTGGAAAAGGAAAACTAAGTCAGGATCCTTTACGAAATCAATGTATGTACTGCCCCAGGGAGAAACTATGTTCTCAGGAACATGCTAATGTGGGCAACTCTGCCACCGTGACATCATGCGACATCATGCGCATGAAGAAATGGTCCTCTACTGTAGAACAACAGCAGCCGCTCAGTGTTGACTTCCCTGGTCCTCGTAGATTGCCATTTTGTTTTAGGCTAATCAATCATGGATTATGGGCTAATACTGGAGAGGGCATTGTCAGTGGAGTTTGAAGGCTTAGAAGTCATAGCAGAATTCCACTGAGCCCAAGAGAATGCAGTATACTGAGACAGAAGAACCTGAACTAGAGGAGCAGGAGACACACAAGACACACGGCCTATCTCCCAAGGCAGACTGCTTTACATCCAAGGTCCTCTTTTGAAGAGCCATTTGCCACCATTATTGCATGTTCTGCACTGTATGTAGCTGAATGTATTACTGTTTCCTGGGATTTGTGTCACCTCAAATGTCTGTGACACACTTACTACGTCCTGATGCCAGAAGGGCTGGCTGCCTTGGCTCCGGGAGGCAGGCAGCCTTCAGCTTCATTTGCAGGAACCACAGTGAGGTGCACATGTGCAGTCAGTGACTGCTGTTCTTATGTGACTCAGGCTCCATGTCCTCTGGCCGCTGCTCTCTCACCTTCAGCTTTGAAGAAGGCTGGGATTTGCCCTTGCAGGGTCTCCAAGCCCTGTGCTGTGTGTGCCTGGTGTGCCGCTCAGCAGGTGTCTTGGTGAATTGGTAGGTGCTGTGATTGTATGGGACAGGTTTGGGTTAATCGAGGGACTGAAAGTGGTTCATCGTTTTTGACGTCAGGATACTCTCCATGGGTTTTGTTTACAAGCCCCATGTTGTATTGAAAGGGGCCAATGCCCAAGGCTGCATGTGATGGGGTTTCCAAGTGTTGAGGTCTGCAAGCTAGAGCCCCAGCACAGCCTCTCCTTGCCATTTGACCTAATTCTGGTTGTTAAGTTTCTTTCAGCTAAGCACACACCAGAGGGACTCGGAGATGAGTCAGTAGGTAAAGCTTCTGAGAAACAAACTCATCTGAGGACCCAAGTCTGGTCCTTGGAACCTAGATTAAAGAAACAAAACCAAAGTGGGTGTGTTTGTGCATCCTATAACCAAAAATAAATGAATGTGGCTGTGCATGTCTACAACCCCAGTGCTGGTGAGGCAGAGACAGATGCATGCCTGACCCCAGTGCTGGTGAAGCAGAGACACGTGGACGCCTGAAGTTTGCTGGCCAGCCAGTCTGACAGAAACAGGCAAGCTCCAGGTAAGTGTGAGAGACCTTATCTCAATAAAACAAAAGAAGATGCTTAACCTCTGGCCTCAGTGCAGTCATGCATGCACAAACCACATACACACACATACACACATCACATATGCACACACACACACTTCATCTCACCTAAGACCTTGCTCTATAATGCATATGTAAGCGATGGCACCTGGGTAGGGTGAGGAGAGCTTTCTCTGAGTTAGATTCCCTGGGCAACTGGGTCACAGAGCTTTTTACAGAGCTAGATTTATGAATTCTCTTGAGTGTTCTCTAGATAGCTAAAGTTCTTTCTGACTTCTTGTTTGTCTCAACTGGGCATCATTTTAGATTGCTATCATGCATGCTGTAATTTTCTTACATGATACCTTGATACACATTTAAAAAATAAGTCAATATTTAAAAACAGTGACAAAAAAATATTGATCTGGTGTCTCTCACTTAAAATCCCAACACTTACCCAGACACCCAGCACTATCTGCACAAAGTCTTGTTCTCAAATTCAACATTTCTTTTCCTTTGAGGCGTATCTGCTGTACATTTAATTACCAATAATTGCCCACCAGGTGGAATGGTACAAGAAGTAAATATCAATAATTAGTAATTGTGTAAGACAGCTCTTTTTTTTTTTTCCTTTGGGGAGATTTATTTCTACCGTTGTGCTCAGGCACAGCCCTTGAAATACGAGATAATGGATTTTTATTGATTTTCAGCTGAACATTGAAGACGTACAAAATACATTTCCATAACTTTGATGACCATGAGCTTGAGGACGTATTGATTAGAGAGACGTGATACATTTGTTTGTTTAGAATATGATCGTTATGAGAGGCAAGGGTGCTTGCCTGCAGATAGACCTGGTGCAGTGCACTGGGAAAGGGAGTGGACAGACTGACTGCGTTCAGAGCTGTCCGCGGGAGCCCTGCCACCTGAGCCTCTGGGACCAGCTCATCAGTCGCCCAGCATTCTCCATCTGAAGTGAAGTGTGCACAAAGTACACAGTACGTGAAGCCACCACGTGTACTGTGTGCATGTGCTTGAGTGCATATGTGTGTGTGTGTTCATGTGCATGTGTGTGTCTCTGTGTGTGCACAAGTGAGTGTGTGTGCACAGGTGTGTGTCTGTGTGTGTGTGTGTATGTGTGTGTGCATGTGTGGGTCTGTGTGTGTGTGTGTGTGTGTTTGAGTGTGTGTGTGTTCATATGTGTGTGTGAGGAAGGCTTGGAAGAGTGCAAGGTCATACTCTGATTTTCTCAACAGTTAGCCAAGTGGCTTTGCCATCAGGACCACTTTCAGGGAAAGTTTTCTACCCAGTGAGCTGCAACAAGCCAGTGCCTCAGAGGCTCCTCAATGAGGACTCCTTTTCTAGCTGAGATGAGAGAGCTCTGCAAAGTTCATTCAGATGCAAATGGTGTTAGTGAGAAATGAAGGGTTAATTTATTTCTCAGAGGCCCTCTTAGCCCAGATGAAATAACAGGGCCTCAACAGCCTCAATCCAGTTACAGCAGCCATCTTAGAAAGTAAATCAGTCAGAAACAGCCTATCCAATCAGCTCTCTGTCTATTGATCTAAGGTACTGAAAGCAGGAAGCTGACAGCTCCCAGCCAGGGTGGCTGCTTCTGCTGGTCCTGTCGGAAGTCAGATTGGCTTTAAATGAGGCCTTAGTTCCTGGTGCTGTCCTCATAGGGTAGAGGAAGAGCCTAGAGGCTCTGTTCCTGCCTCTTATCTATATTAGACAAGAACAGGTATAAAAAGAGAATTTAAAAAAGTTCACAGGGCAGCTGTCCATATACTTGGCACAAGCATGTGAAAGGATGTGAAGTTAGACAAAGTCTGCCCCGTTTATATGGGAGGGTTGGAGCAAGTCCTGAAAATCAATACAAACAGACAAAGAATCCAGTAAATAGAGTGAAAAAACAGTAGGGACCACAGGATAAAGGTCCTCCCTCGTGGCCACTAAACACACAGAGAGGTGAGAGCACCCTCAGCAGCAGATGGCACGTGTACTTTGTGCCTGTGCTTCAAGGTGAGATTTTTCAGCAAGTGTGTGTGTGGTCTGTTTCTTCATACTGGCTTTCTATCTCTGATCAGCTATGTGCTTAAAGCAAACCTCACATTCTAATGTACAAGTTACTGACAGACATGATCCAGAGAGGCATCTGCTATAACCCATAGCTTCGACTTGATTTTCTAATCTGTAAATTGAAGCTGTGTGGTATAATTCTTAGCCTAAACAGCAGTCTGATTGGGGTCTGAACACAAGAATTTAGAAAGGGAAAGTTCACAGAAGGTTTTTCAAAGAAACGATCTTGCAGCCACGCAGGTATCAGAGTCCTCATGCCCTAGCAGTAGGAGCATTAGCGGAAATGCAGAAATAACCTGCTCTTGAATTTTAAATTATAGCCAGATTTTTTTGTGCTACTGAAATTATACTTTCAAAGATTCCCAATGTTTCTAAGAATAATTCATTAAAGAAGAAAAGGAAAGCACAAAAAAACCCAAAATAGAAGGTGATTTTCTGGTGTTTTAATGGGAGAAAGTGACATGAATATTGTCAAAGAATGTGTGTTTAAGAGCAAAGTTGTATTTAAAAATTAATCACTGATCTTTTCCAATTGTGTCTGTGGTCCCCATCATGAGTGTCCTTTGTCTCTACAACTGGAGGACCCAGCCAGTTCCTGTGTCACCTGACTCCATGCTTGTCTAGATGGTGCCAAGACTCTGCATGTTCAGAGCCAGCCCAGCAGGGGTCGGATAGAAATGGGCTCAGTTGAAGCCTGTGAAACCTGTCAGCCACCGCCCTAGCATGGATCTTGTCTCACTATGGAGAGAGGGAAAGATTCATGCCAGGCCCTCTGCAGACCATCTCTGTGACAAGCTGTTGTCTAAACAACTTCCATCATACTTCTTGCATGGGGCTCCAGTGCCCCACCAGACCCTGGGGCTGTAGTCTAAGACACGTTACTACCAAAGAGGAAACTGAGGACAGATATTCGAGAGACTTGCATGGTCATGGTGCCAGAACCATTCTCCTATGTCAGTGACAGTCTTTGCTTCCTATGGACTCAGAAGACAAAGTAATGGGTGTCCGAGAAGGGGACGAGCCTTGTTGAGTCAGGAGAAGCAAAGCTTTCCAGAACACACTCTGCTTGTACGAGGCTGAGTTTCATGATGTATTCCTTGCCTTGCCTGGAGCTCACTACGTAGATATTGCTGACCTTGAATTTAGAGATCCATCTGGCTCTGCCCGAGTGCTGAGATTAAAGGCATGCAGAACACAATTTTTTCACAGAGAATTAGGAAACCAGTCTGAAAACCTGAGGCATGCCCACCTCATAGTCACTATTCCAGAATGATGAAGAACAATCTGAGAGCCATCAAGATCTAGCCCACCTTAATAACCAAGTATGTTTGGAAACATGAAATATCATCTCAGAGGAATATTGCCAAGAACTCCAGCTCATAGCTAAAGCTGGGAAATTAAAACCGTTCCCCCACACTGTAGCTGGATCTACGGCTGCAGGAGGATTGAGATGACACCACTAAATGATAACTGTCCTAATCTGCATTAAATCTCTCCAGTCCTCTGTCTGCTCATGCCCTCTACATCACAGGGAGCACCAGGAAACAACCCACTACCCTCCATGTGTTGGGGTAACTCTCCAACCCCAATAAGCCCATGTAAAAGCACACAGCTCAGTTACAGTGTTGATAAGCTGCACATCTAGATTGGGCACATTTACCATTACAATGCTCAGTTCCCCAGCTATGAGGTCCTTCAGTACTTGCAGCTTCTCCGGGCCTTCCACCTCCTCCTTCCCTACTTTCCATCTTCCTTCCTCCACCACCTCCTTTCCTACTTTCCATCTTCTTTCCTCCACCTCCTCCTTCCCTACTTTCCATCTTCCTTCCTCCACCTCCTCCTTCCCTACTTTTCATCTTCCTTCCTCCACCCCTCCTTTCCTACTTTCCATCTTCCTTCCTCCATCTCCTCCTTCCCTACTTTCCATCTTCCTTCCTCCATCTTCTCCTTCCCTACTTCCCATCTTCCTTCCTCCACCTCCTCCTTCCCTACTTCTCCCCCACTCTCTAAAACTTCCAGCTCCACTTTTCTCTTCCACTGCCCAATCACAGGCTCTAGCCTTTATTTGACCAGTTAATAATGGGAAGAAGGTTCACATGAGATCACCTGAGAACATGATCTACCCCTCTTGAGGAAGCAGAATTAACATTAGAGTACAAACAGCATCAGGGCAATCAACAACCCTCCCTGTCCCATGTCTGCTGCACTCTTCTGTGACTGTGAAAAGGACTCAGCTGTGGGTGTCATGTGAAATCAAATGTCATATTATCAGCTTCATATATGTAAATAATGCCTTGTATCCAGGTATGATGGTTTGTTTGTATGTACTTGGCCCAAGGAGTGGCACTGTTGAGAGGGGTGGCCTCCTTGGAGTAGGTATGGCCTTATGGATAAGGGCTTTAAGACCCTCATTCTTCAGATGAAGATGTAGAACTCTCAGCTCCTCCTGCACCATGCATGCCTGGATTCTGCCATGTCCTCCACTTTGATGATAATGGACCAAACCTCTGAACCTGTCAGCCAGCTCTAATTAAATGTTGCCCTTTATAAGACTTGCCTTGGTCATGGTGTCTCTTCAGAGCAGTAAAACTCTAACTAAGACAGAAGTTGGTACCAGGGACTGGGGTATTGCTGTCATAGGCCTGACCATGCTTTTTTTTGGAAGAATGTGGATCTTGGGACTTCAGATTTGGAAAGCCATGGGATGTTTTAATGGGGCCTAATGAGCCATACTTAATGAGTCTTCCATGAGTATGGAAGACTTCGTTGTTGTGAGTGATTTGAATTCTGCAGACCTGGCCTAAGGGGTTTCGGTGGAGAACTTCAGTATATGGCCTAGAGACTGTTTTGTGGTATGTTGGTGAAGGATGTGGATACCTTTTGCCCTTGTCTGAAGAGTCTGCCTGAGACTAAGGTGAAGAGTCTCCGATTACTTGCTGACAAAGGAAGTCTCAGAAATGCCCATCATAGACTTTGTTCTCTGCTTAAGTCTTGTGAAGAGCATTTTAAACAATCATAGCAAGCTGAAAAAGGAAAAATAAAAAATATGTGGTTTGAATATTAAAGGGGTACCAGGAAGTGAAATGGAACTGAATTCTGTGTTCAAGGAGATAACAAATTAAGGGAGTAGGACTTTAGGGTAAGATCCTACCCAGCTAAATTTAGATCTAGGCATGGTGGTACACACTTTTGATTTCAGAAGATAAACCCAAGCATATCTCTGAGCTCAAGGCCAGCCTGAGACAGAGCAAGTTCTAGGTGAAGGAAGATGGGAAGTAGGGAAGGAGAAGATGGAGGAAGGAAGATGGAAAGTAGGGAAGGAGGAGATGGAGGAAGGAAGATGGAAAGTAGGAAAGGAGGGGTGGAGGAAGGAAGATGAAAAGTAGGGAAGGAGGAGGTGGAGGAAGGAAGATGGAAAGTAGGGAAGGAGGAGGTGGAGGAAAGAAGATGGAAAGTAGGAAAGGAGGTGGTGGAGGAAGGAAGATGGAAAGTAGGGAAGGAGGAGGTGGAAGGCCCGGAGAAGCTGCAAGTACTGAAGGACCTCATAGCATGGTGGAACACACCTTTAATCCAGGAGACTGGCATACAGATCTTTGAGTTCAAGGTTAATCTACAGAGCAAGATCCAGGACAGCCAAGCTTAGGCAGTGAAGGAATTGGAAAAGAGGAAGCTAGTCATAACATAATAGAACAAGGGAGTCATGTTCCAGTTCCTGCAAGCAGCAGAACTTGGCAGCTTTGGCCATGTGTCTCTGACTTTATAGTCAAGAGGACTGCTGGGACAATTGATGCTGTTAGCAGGAGCTAAGAAATGAGCAGTGATTAAGAAGAGACCAGCATCACTGAGGTGACATCTTCTGGGAAGTGTTTTCTGAATGCATAAAGAAGCTGTGTTCCAGAGACAGCCAAGGTTGTACCTCATGCTGTGGCTGGGCTTGGTAATGTGTGAGAATCACCCAAGTGGTACTTGTTTTGAAGGCATGAAGGGATCATGAAGAGCAGCTGAGGCTTGGCACTGTGAGAGACTATGGAAGGCCATGGTGAAGGTGCAGGCTCAGTTGCAATTGATGGCCCAGGACTGAAGGGGTCATGTAAAGGAGTTGAGAGATCCTATGAGAGGCTATTGGTGAAGCCTATTTGCAATGGAAGACCCCAGCATATTGGAGTTGCCAGTACCATGGGATGATCACCAAGAACAGCAGTGGCGATGAAGTGGATCAAGCTGAGCTTAGGGAGGGCAGAGCTGGAGAAGTGATACCAGCACTTTGGAGGAGCCCAGAAGATTGTATGTGGGTCCCAGATATTGAAACACGAAGCTATAACATTGAAGTTGCCCTTGGAGACCCCAAGATGTTCAAGATGCCAGAGCCATGGGCTATATGTATGTGGAGGAAAGCTGCTAATAGGGAGTAGAACCAGTCCAGGAGAAAAAAGTTTGTTACAATCAACAAAGATAATAAAGGAGTTGGAGATCTGAACATCACTTTGACATCAGACAAGGAAGTGCAGTTTAGAGTTTGCCCAGCTGGTTTCCTGTCTTGATTTTGGGATTATATTTAAGTGACTGGATGAATCTCAGAAGGGATTTTGAACTTTGGAATTTTAACATTGTTGAGACTGCTATCAATTATTGGGACTTTGGAAGTTGGACTAAATGTATCTTTTTATTATTTTATGGCTAGATATGGCCCCCATAGACAAATTTTGAACAAGCCTTTGGGAGCCAGAGAGTAGAATGTGATGGTTTGTATATGCTTGGCCCAAGGAGTGGTACTTTTGGGAGGTGTGACCTTATTGGAGTAGGTGTGGTCTTGTGGGTGTGGGTTTTCAGACCCTTGTCCTGGATGCAAATATTCTGCTAGCAGCATTCAAGTGAAGATGTAAAACTCTCAGCTCCTGCTGTACCATGCCTGCCTTGATGCTGTCATTTTCCTGCCTTGAGGATAACGGACCTGTAATCTCTGAACCTGTTAGCCAGCTCCAATTAAATGTCATTTATAAGACTTGTCTTGGTCATGGTGTCTGTTCATGGCAGTAAAACCCTAACTGGGGGGGTCATGGTCACCCCACTGAGCTAATCCTCACATGTACTCCTTACTCCTATTTCCATGTCTTTCTTCAGTGTGAAGGTCTCATTCCCTTAAAGGAAAGTGGGTACAGTATACTGAGAACCCGAATGATCCTGCTGATTGCAAAGTCTCAGGAGGGCTGTGTGGACTCACTATCCCAGGCCTCTCACCCTTGCTTCACCTACCTGGCTCCCTGCAACCACACTCTGGGGGATTTAAAGAATGTCAGGTGATGTCACTTCTCTGTTCCTTCCCTGGAAGTACCCAGATGGAGCCCACCTGTAGGAGCAGAATGGACCTTTATGGTTTCAGCAAAGCAAAGATTTTAAAAACATTTCTTCTGTTTCATGTAGATGAGGTAGAGAGAACACAAAAGCAGGTCCCAGGAAATGAGGAGACCTGAGCTCTGGCTGCTGGGTGAAGAGGGCCAGACCTCCAAGCAGCCAATTGGCCACATCCCACCTGTACCAGCCACAGCCACCTCTGCAGCTTCCCCCTTCTTACTGAAGTCTAAGCCTCCTAAACTGCCTGCCATCTCTCATGGAAGCTGAGTGAGTGGGTGACAGTACATTACCAGTTAAAGCATTCTTTTTCTCTGGTGACCTGGGGATTGTTAACGTGTGAAAAGACCAGTCTCTGTTGTGGCTGAAATGTTTGGATGTGAATTCTTCAGGATGCACGATGCTAGAAACCATGAATAACTCACTTGGAATCTGCCTTCATTTCTAGCTAGAGGATGTGTGACTGTTTACTGCCCTGTGCTCACCACAGCATCCTACTTATGGTGACATGTACTGCCCTGGGCATGGGCGCCCTTCCAGGCATTCTCTGCCTTTATGTTGAGGGTTCTCTTATCTCCTTAGCTTCTTCCTGCTCGTTAATGACTGCCCCATGGGCCTTTAGAATGGTCCTTTTCTCTGGCACCTCCCCCTCTGCCCACCTTGTATCTCATTTCCATGATGTCTAGGATGGATGGCCCTTGTCTCTTCTTACTCTGAGACTTGGAAGCATGGGATAAAAAAACACCCTGGTCTGTTTAATCATGGAAAAGTCTCTGAGTTTTGATATCTATTTCCTGGGGCTTTCATTCTGGCACAAGGTAGACTTGACAGGCCATTCTCCCTTGATTGGCCTTATTCTGTCACGTCTAAAGTCTTAGATCATGACCCATCATGGGGTCCCTTTGGGCTGCTGCAACAACAACAAAAGTTTATGCCAAGCTAGATCACTAGCACAAATGGTCTCTGGTAAGGGCCTGATCTGGGCTTCATGGTGACGGTCTTGTAGTCTCTCTCTTCCCCTTGTTAGAAGTGACATGATGGAAGAGGCAAGGGGAGTCTTGAGGGTTTCTTTCGTGACTATACCGACCTCATTTTGAGGTCTCTTTTCCATCACCCTTGTGTCCCCCATCCCCAAGGTCTCATGACAAATACTACATGAGGGTTGGGATTTCAACTCATGGATTTTTAGAAGGGCCTAAATATTTAGTGCAGTGGGGCCAGGTATTCCTGATACTTGAGAGATAGGGCAGAACGTGTTAGGTTTTTTAAAGAGCAGCTGTAGAGACAGGAGGAGCAGAGGGGCTGGGTCCACAAGGGAAGCTGGGAAGGAAGTGTAGTCCTTTAGCAGGAAACTACCATTCTTAACTCTGAGGGGATATGAAAATGCAGGGCGGGGCATTATAGCTGATTTCTGCTGAGAAGGGTTTTGATTGGAGGAGGTAGATCTGGGTCTATTGAAGAAGGGTCCTCTGGCCAGGCAGTGGTGGCGCATGTCTTTAATCCCAGCACTTGGGAGGCAGAGACAGGCAGATTTCTGAATTCGAGGCCAGCCTAGTCTACAGAGTGAGTTCCAGGACAACCAGGGCTATATAGATAAACCCTGTATTGAAAAAAACAAAAACAAAAAGAAAGAAAGAAAGAAAGAAAGAAAGAAAGAAAGAAAGAAAGAAAGAAAGAAAGAAAAAGAATGCTCAAGAAGAAGGGTCCTCTAGTCATGTAGCAGGAGCAAAGTCACAGCTTGATCAGCTGTGATGGATCAGGCAATTGCTGTCCTGTATTCCTGAAGAGCCTTGGCAGTGATTATCAGAGCGCTGTCAGCAGATGATTTGGTTACAGAGTTAAACGGAGAGATTTCTCTGGAAGGTTGAGGGAGGGGGAAGAGCAGAGGTGGGAGAAAGTTGACATAGAGTTGATGGGGTGGCAGTGGCTGGTCTCATTGCCAGGACTGCTGCACCAAAATGGCCTAGCGAAGCAGTAAGGAGCTACAGAGCATCAAAGGAAGGAGACAGGAGAAGACAGAGGACTGATGTAAGGAACTGGCTCTGGCCTGGGTGAACAGGAGGAAGGTTCCTTTTGGCCACAGTTTATCCACAGCATCCAAAACGTCTTTTTGCTGATGAAATGGGAACAAATGGAGCTGTTGTAGGGTGAACTAATCTGAGCTGGTGGGACAGAGATTAATTGATGCAAAGAAGGCTTCAGTCCAGCTTTTTAGTCCAAGTCCCAAAATCAGTGCTCAGACTGGCAAGAAGAGGGATGTGTTGGATGGTCAATGGCACATTAGTCCCTTTATAGAGGTCACCCGAACTGTTCTCAGGGTTTAGGGGATGTCGCTCTCTCAGTAACTGCTTCAAGGCTGGCCAAGGGCAAGGAATTGAGCATCCATCAGTGACTCAAAAGAGGGTTCATCCAAGGGGCCATGATAGAATTTAAAGGTTGGCTGAAGATACAAAACCTAAGCCAGGAGGTAGTAACTGATGGACTCTGTGGGGGAACATTAGGAGACAGAGTCACATGGGGAAACTTTTACATCAAGGTTAACAGGAGTTAAATGCAGTTGTACAACTGGATGGACCAGATTTCTGAAGAAGGTTGAAGTAACTGTACTCACCTGTTTGTTTCCACCATAAGGAGCAATCACCTGGAGGTTTTGTAAAGAAGGGGTTAAAGTCAGCATCCGAGGAAGGAATGAAGTGTCTAAGTGACAGTTCCTTTACATTTGGTGCATTTTGTTTATTTGTTTTAAATATTAACAATATCAGCTATTTTTGATGTAAAAAACAAGAGTATCTTAAGTAAAACACAGTCTTTGATAAAGTAAAACTTTAATAATTGGGACTATATTGGCTGACTTAACAAGGAAGGCTAGAGCCAGCTCTTTATTCCTTCTGTGGATGGGCAAACTGACAGCAGAGAGTATGTTCATTCTATTTAAAAATAGACTGGCTGCTTAGAGGCACAATTTGTAAAGCAAGATAACGGAATTAAATGAGCTTTTGACTTTTGGAATTTCCTAGAAAACATCTAAAATCGTCAATGCGAAAGAAAGCTTGTAGGCTCAAGGGGTGAGAGTTGCAGGGGCTGGCCCTGGAGTTCTCTATCTGGGTAGAGAGTCTGTTTTCTCAAAGCCCCATAGGTGAGCGCAGGTTGGAAGAGAATCTCCCCTGTGTAAGCCTTCTCCTCCCAAAGAATCCAAAGACTTGAGATATCACTTAATAGAATAATTTATTGATTCTATGGATAAAGAACTAATTGTCCAAGATACTCCTTGGATATTCTGAACAACTTCTCGAAGCTGGGAGTTTGATGACGGGATATCAGGCGTCCTCCTTTAATGAGGGAACATGGGTGGTTAGGGCATACTGAAATTAGCTTTTGCTGAGAGGAAGAATTGAGTGCCAGGGTAAGGGGCATGGCTGATTGACCAGCATGCAGGTTCCACACCAGTCAGGCAGTAAGTATAAGGTACAAGGTTCCTCTGTCCTCAGCATCCTCGTATGTCAGTTTGGAAGACACTAAAGGCAGAACTGAAAGATGCCTCCCTAACGTGCCCCAGGGATATTATCGTAACATGCTAATGGATAGGACAGAGGATGTGAATATGGAGTGTGAATGGAAGTTTCATTCTCACTGCTGGCTGGAACACCCAGGAAGACAGTGAGTGTGCTGAACACAACAGGCAAGTCATGATGTTAGACAGAACAAAGTTGGATTCTTGGTTCATTCACATTGGAGGTCACATCTAGAGTAAAGAAAGCAACCTGAGTCTTGGATGGATAGATAGTGTTTAAAGCCACTGGACAAAAAAGAGTAACCCACACTTACAGGGATTTGATCACACTGTGAACCCCTAGATTGTGTTATTTCCTGGCAAATCCTGTTTCTAGTTGTGGTGTGGCTCATCCCTAGCCCACACCTTTAATCCAGGAGCTGTCTGCTTATTATAAACAGGATTAAATAAAGCCAACCATAGATCAGGAGGTGGAGCAAGCAACCATTTGAGAGGGAACTGAACACAGAAAAAAAACATAGCGAGTAAGAAGTCAGGAGGACGGAAAGAGAGACAAACAGGAGACAGAAGGGAGAGACGTTCCATTTGAAGGGATTTTTTTTTTTAAATGTTGTGGAAAAGGAGAACTTCCTTTTAGAACACTGGCTATGGAGGAAGGTCAGCAGGTCTTTTCTCTGCCTCTCTGAGTTAGCAGGCTTTCACCCCAGCATCTAGCAATTGGCAAAGTCAAATGTTTGAGAATTGTCAAAAACGACAACCTACAAATTGTAGTGAAGAAACTCCCTCCGACTCAGTGTTTGGGTGCTAATGTGGAGGGAATGCGAACACCACATACTGGGAACAGAGAAAAACACAACTGGGGGACCGTTGTCCGGGGTGGTGAAGAAGCACAAGGAGAGTGTGGTCCCCAGCGCAGTGGCTTCTGCAGCGGAACATCTCCTAGGAATGGGGGACAGAATCAGGTATGCAAGAGCTGTGAACAGGTAGATGGGAAGCAGACAACAGATCCAGCGTCCACCTGGATGGTTTCCCCTCTATGATAGCAAAGGACTTCTGTTGGAAGAAGTAAGGAATAAAACAAAATTAATTAATAAAATTCAAACATAAGAGAACGTGCTGTGTGCAGGTGGAAGTGAAGGAATGGGTGTTGATGAGCGTGAGGAGCCATGGATACTGAGAAGAGAGTCAGCAGAAACAGTGGTGAGAAGCCCCAAGTTCTCTCCATCACTATAAAACTAGAGTCATGGAGGGACCTCACCAACCTGTGCGTGAGCAGATGACAGGAAGGAGAAGGTGTGAATGAAGATGAGCTATGCCGAGCTTCGGAGATTAGGGCTACAGTTTCCTTATGACTTGCACTTTATCCGTATAAGGCCTACACACATTAAGGTGATCTTTGCCTGAATTTTGGAATAAGTTGGACAAGATGTCCTGGGTTGACTTCAGTAGGATTTTAATGGCCACCGAGCCGATAGGGGCTTTGTCCCAGGGTGAACATACTTGCCAGAGACTACTCTGCAGCCCAGGTTGGAGGTATCAACCCTTCCCCAAGTCAACTTGCTTCCTGTCTCTATTCTTCTTTGCTGCTTTCCCCCTTAGGTATAATTGTTTTCATTGCTTTGTATGTGTGCGTAATTTTAAATTATTTTATTAATCGCATTTATTGGTTGTGTGAGTGAATGTATGGAGGGACATGTGTACCACAGTGCATGTGTGGAAGTTGGAGGGCAACGTATGAGAATTAGTTACCTCTTGCAACCATATGAGTCACAAGGATTGAACTCAGATCATCAGGCTTGGGGGAAAGCACCTTTACCTACTGAGCCATCTTGCCAGCCCCCCTATGTCTTATTTTTATGAGGGAAATGAACCAATTCTTTCCTTCCAGTCTAAATCATAATTTAGGAGGGTACTTTTTTATTGTTATGATAAAACACTGTGATCAAGACAACATATATTTTTAGAGAGTGTTTAACTAGGCTTACAGTTTCAGAGGGTAAGAGTCCACGATTGTAGAGTAAAGGCATGACAGCAGGAAAAACTAAGGACTCACATCTGGATCCACAAGCAGGAGACAGAGAGTGCTCAAGGGTGAGTCTTTTTATACCTCAAAGTCACTGGCGGTCAACATGTAGAAAAATGCAAATCGACCCATTCCTTTCGCCTTGTACAAAGCTCAAGTCCAAGTGGATCAGGGACCTCCACATCAAACCAGATACATTGAAACTAATAGAAAGTAAAGTGGGGGAGAACCTCGAGCAAATAGGCACAGGGGAAAATTTCCTGAAGAGAACCCCAATAGCTTCTGCTCTAAGATCAAGAATTGACAAATGGGACCTCACCAAGTTGCAAAGCTTCTGTAAAGCAAAAGACACTGTCAATAGGACAAAACGGCAACCAACAAATTGGGAAAAGATCTTTACCAACCCTATATCTGATAGAGGGCTAATATCCAATGTATACAAAGAACTCAAGAAGTCAGTCTCCAGAGAACCAAATAACCCTATTAAAAAATGGGGCATAGAGCTAAACAAAGAATTCTCAACTGATGAACACCAAATGGCTGAGAAACACCTAAAGAAATGTTCAACATCCTTAGTCATCAGGGAAATGCAAATCAAAACAACTCTGAGATTCCACCTCACACCAGTCAGATTGGCTAGGATAAAAGACTCAGGTGACAGCAGATGCTGGAGAGGTTGGGGAGAAATAGGAACACTCCTTCATTGCTGGTAGGATTGCAAACTGGTACAACCACTCTGGAAATCAGTGTGGCTGTTCCTCCGGAAATTGGACATAGTTCTACCAGAGGACCCAGCCATACCACTCCTGGTCATATACCCACAAGATGCTCCATCATGTAATAAGGACACATGCTCCACCATGTTCATAGCAGCCTTATTTATAATAGCCAGAAACTGGAAACAAC
>JADRCD010210840.1:0-35346 GCA_019843815.1 Montemys delectorum
AAAAAAAAAAAAAGTGACACGGGCCTAGGCAGGACCTCCAGGCCAGGAGCCATCCCCATCACGTTTCTTCTGTACCGTGTGGTGCCACCTGATATGCAGTCAATGGGTGCACTGGCTTTGGTCACCTAGACTCCAGACCTTCTGTGCTCATGGAGAGAGAGGAGTGTAGTCCAACCCTCCTACAGGCTCCACAACCCTGTCACTCTCCCAGCCTTCCTTCCCCTACAGCTGTTTGCAGACCAGCCAGGGACAGCCACGGCTCTTGTGACAGTCGTTCATAGAATACGGTCATTTTAGTTTTTGAAGTGGGACGATGTGTTTCTGTGCTAAGTGTTTATAAGGTAATCATTTAATAGTGTGTTCATTAACCCTTAAAATGGGCCAATGCTTTGTTCTTTTAATACAGACCCCGAGACTAGTGCTTCTGTGGACTCCAGTGGGCTCTGTCTCAAACTTACCTTCTGGGACCCTGATCCCTGGTAATTGCTATCTGTGTGAACAGTGAACTGCTAAAAATCCTAAAGAAAAGAACACAAGATCGTTGTCCCCGCACGTCCAATAGTGGCCCTTCCTCTAAAAGGTCTTCTCTTTGTGTATTTTAAATAATAACACAGGCCAGTGATTTGGGAGCCAGCCTGATAACCAGAATTCAAGCCCTAGGACCCATATAGTAGACAGAGAAAATCAGCTGCCCCAAGTTGTTATCTAACCTCCACACATTTGGCACGTGGATCCACAAACACACACTCACTCGCAAACACAAAATAAAAATGCTTAAAAAAAAAAAAAAGAAAAAAAAAAGTAAAGGACTGGAAAAACCGCTTAGCAGTTAAGAGAGCACCAGCTTCAGGTCCAAGACCTGAGTTCGATTCCCAGAACCCACAAGGCTTCTAACATCTGTCTCTAACTCCAGTAACAGGATATCAGATCTTCTACCCCCACCCCCACCCCCGGCACTGGGCACATACATAATGTACATAATGCAGCCGAAACATCCATACACATAAAATAAAGACAAATAAATCTAGAACCATAACTTTTAAAACTAATTTTAAATTTGACTCAGCATCAGACCGCTTGTGTAATACGAGAGAAGAGCAAGATTATGAGGATCCAAAAAGAAGAACATCTAAAACCACACCAGCCCTGGAGCCAAAGAGGACACGAACCCCGCTCCCTTCGTAGTCTGTCCTTAAAAGAGTAACCACAAAGCACTCGGGTTTTCCAGGCCCACAGAGAATTTAATGAAGTAAGCAGTGCATTCTCATAGTCCTAGTTGTTAAAAAGGTTTAAAAAAAAAAAAAAGAAGAAGAAGAAGCTGCATCTGGAAAGCGGGAGACGCGTTCCCTCCAGTGATGGAGAGGGAGGACAGGGGCAGGAAGCTGAGCAGGAGCAGGCCAGCGAAGAGATGCTCATGAGGGCGATCCAGGCGGGAGGCCGGATCGCGGGGCGGGCGGGCGGGCGGAGCAGAGCGGGCGGCGGGCTGACTCTCCGCCCCGGGGAGGACCCCCGGAGCGCCGGGCGGGGCAGCGGCTTTAAGAGTTGGCCTCCTGGAGCCGGACCGCTCACTCGCGCGCTCGCGTCCAGCCACCCCATCATGGAGCGGCCGCCGCTCGCCCTGCTGCTGGGTGCAGCCGGACTGCTGCTCCTGCTCCTGCCCCTCTCCTCTTCCTCCTCTTCGGATGCCTGCGGCCCGTGCGTGCCGGCCTCCTGCCCCGCGCTGCCCCCGCTCGGCTGCCCGCTGGGTGAGACCCGCGACGCGTGCGGCTGCTGCCCGGTGTGCGCTCGCGGCGAGGGTGAGCCGTGCGGGGGCGGCGCGGCCGGCAGGGGGCACTGCGCGCCGGGCATGGAGTGCGTGAAGAGCCGCAAGAGGCGGAAGGGTAAAGCCGGGGCAGCAGCCGGCGGTCCCGCGACCCTCGCCGTGTGCGTGTGCAAGACCCGCTACCCGGTGTGCGGCAGCGACGGCGTCACCTACCCCAGCGGCTGCCAGCTGCGCGCCGCCAGCCTGCGCGCCGAGAGCCGCGGGGAGAAGGCCATCACCCAGGTCAGCAAGGGCACCTGCGAGCAAGGTGGGCACCAGCGCCTTCCCCGCCCACTCCTCCCTCCTCCCTCGCCGCCGCAGAACGTCCCCCGGAGACCCGCTGGAGGGAGGCGTGGATGGCTACCCCGTGTCCCCGAGCCAGGAGAAACGCCTCCCCGGTTCTCTTGGGATGGTTTTATTTGGAGTTGCCAGTGTGCGCCAAAAAAAAAAAAAAAGTGTAAAAATAGAAACGATTTTTCCGAGACTCCGAGGCACAATTTACCAAACTAGCCTGCAGGGCAAGTCTTAAAAGCCTCTACACTCTTGAAAACCTTTTCTCGTCATTCTTTCTTTCCTTTGGGTGTGTACAGAGAGATGGGTAGACGGGGTTAGCAGAAAGATACAAAGGAAAGGCTTTCAGAAAGTCGATTTAGTAATAACTTTTTAAGTTGAATGTCATATTAATATTCAAGTACTGGAGTTTCCAATTATCAAACGGTATCCTAGCTAGAGCATTATACTTGAGGGTAAAAAGAAAGACAAACGGTTTGATGTTGTGATCCCTCTGACCATGTTGTTTTTCTTCCCGGGCCTTAGTTATTTATGTTTTTTCATAATTTGCCCACAGGATGCAAGGTTCCGCAGGAATGGCTTTGACATTGTGTTTGTCTATTGTATCCCATACTAATCCAAACTTGCACAAATGAAGCTGGAAAAAACAAAGTCTGAGGTTGGGACAAAAAAGAAATCAGAAACTTTAACTCTAGTGCCTGAAATAACATTTTCCATGAGCAGTCGTCGTTTCAAGGGAAAGTTAGAGCCCTGCACTGGCAGCTGCTGTCCTGGCCTCAGCCAAGGTAGGAGGGGAGGGGAGAAAAGTCAGCTGCTGCTTCTTGAACACAGTTGAGACTTTCTCCAGATTTTCCAAGTAACAGTTCTTTCCTTACAGCTTTTCCCAGAAATCCGTATGCAAATAGGCTGTGTGCCATTGGCTTCAAAGTTCGCCCTTGAAAGCCTTACACAGTGTATGTAACTCACAGTTACCCACTTATGGTATTATCACCTCACGTTTATAAAAATCACAGACCAAATATCCCTGCTTCCAACAGAAACAGCCATTTTCCCCTTTGGCTCTTGCACGACAGTCACATCTTGAAGGGAAATGCACATTACAAATGCATTCCAAATACTGAGAGTTTCTTATAAACACCCCAGGGGGGAACTCCTTTCCCAGAGCCTCAGAGTCAGACTTCTTTGCCCTATCAGAGCAGATTAGCCTGGAAACTTCCCAAGTGGTGTTTCTTCATGTGTGGCAAGTTTATTCTCTTAATTTTGATTATTTTATATGTTACATTATTTTATATTTTATTATATATTTTATGTATCACACTATATATTTATATTATATATTACACACTTATAAAACAGTCTAATTATTATTTTATAATTAATAAAATAATGTATTAACTATACAAAATGATAGGTTTTGTTATGACATTTCATAAATGTACTTGTATTATAGTTAGCCTCATCATCACCCTCTCCTCGCCTTTCTCCACGCTACTTCTTCCTCCCAAGTTGTGCCCCTCTATTTTCCTGTCTTTTTTTGGAGGTGTCGAGTTTTATCCGTTTCTCTCTTGCTACTTCCTTCTCTCTACACCCACACAGTGTGATGAAGAAATTGGAAGGAACCAGTCCAGTCTGCCTCATGGCCAGGGAAGCCCAGCTCTTTGGTCTCTCTCTAGGCTGCAAGCCATTTGGGGTCCTTGGTATAGTTTGACAATGACAAAAGCGAAAATGGCCAGAGTACCGCTTACTTATGTACCACTTAGCCCTGGGTCTCTCCAGAGAATAAAAATGTATTTCCTCCCTCTTTCTGGCCATTTTTCTTTCCCCAAAAGAAACTTGCATTGTGTTTGCATTGGGAGGGAGAAGGTGTATTTTTGCAGAGCTCAGCCCAGTGAAATAGGCCGCCTACATTTGTTCCTCTGTTTTCATTAAGCATAACATTTACTGAGCAGCTAGCCAGCTTCAGCTGTGCATAGCTGGGGACGCACAGAGCAAATCTAGTCTTGACGATGAAGGAAATCTGTATGAGTTATAAATTGCTGAGCACTTTTCCCTAGATCCCTGGAGCACCTCCTGGTGTTGCTCTTCACTGAGGTCACCATGTAATGCCTTCTAGAGAGAGAGCTTGTCCTGCTTGGTTCTCTGTATTTCTGCAGTGGCAGGTGAAACCGTCTGCTTGAAAACCTGTTAGAAAGATAATGAGCTGATGATCTCAAGTCTTGGATCCATCACTGATGAACTGAGTGCCAGTGGAATTCACTGGGGTCCTTGGCTAACTGGAAGGGGGGAGGGGCTGACAGTTCAGTTTAATAAAAAGAATCAGGACAGAGATGATGAGAGTCGCGATGAATAAAGTCATGATGTCGGGACAGGAGATGTTGCTCTTCTACCCCAGTTCTCAGACCTTTCACTTACAGCCCTTTAAATCTGAGTTCCTTGGCACTCATGTAGTTACTGGGATATATTTGGGTACCATTTTCTCACCCTTCGGAAGTTTTACTTGTGGACCTAGAATGCCACCATTCAGTCTCTCTTTTTAATTCTCCCATGGCTCAGTTCGAACTGCCACTCAGGCAACAGGAGGGTCTTCACAGTGCAATTCCATCAGATCTCTTCCCTCGAGTCTCCCTATGCCCCTCCTACACTATATGGCTGCTCTTCTACATGCGTTTGGAAGTGCTATGCCATCTGCCTACAGTGCCTCCTGCCTGCACTCTGCATACACACACACACACACACACACACACACACACACACACACAGGGACACATGGAAAGACAAGCACACACCTACTTTGGAATTATTGTCACTTTCTCTGTGAGATCTGACTTTCCCTTGCTTCATAATGGATGTTATTCTCCTAGTACTGTTCAATATCAAGAAATTCTTACTGGATCCATGCTGTGTATTTGTACAGAGGTTCCATAGCTGACCATCAGCTATACACCGTGACTCCTTGAATATGAATGTTAACTCTACCATGAACTGCCAGCTTTGCTCGCTCCTGGCCTCTCTGTCCATAGGTTTCCTCATCTGTAGAATGGGGTTACAGTTCTATCATGGAGTTTTATGGTGATTAAATGTCATGAAAATTAACTGTAGAATCCACTGGATGAAGACTGGTGTCCTTGCTCAACTAGAAAGTTAGCTCTATATGAGAAGAGAATCTTTGTTGCCCAAAGAGCCCAAATCTCCAAGGGCCCAGATCAGCACTCGAATGGACTAATGAATGAAAGAATCCCCCAGCCCTCTTCTAGTCTTGGGCTAAGCAACTTTGAATAAATAGACATAACTTCTTTCTTGCAGAGTTCAGTGTAAGCTTTAGACAGAAACAACTGATACTTTTACATAGTTGTGTGTACCCTGAAGAATGTACAATGGGGAAATGAGATCGAGGCTAGGGACGAGTGAGGCAGGTACTGAGTGGGATGGCTGGGACAGTGCCATGAGCCAGAGAGCACAGATCTGAGGGGAAGCAGGGCCATCCACCTGAGTGGAGAATAAGCTGTGCCATATAGACCATCCCACCATCTCTTTAAATATATCTTTCTCCTAGAATAAAAGGCAGCCTCTGTCTTATAATGCCTTTCAAACACAGCGGCTGGCTAACAGAACTTGGTATAAGTTTGTTAGTCAGACAGAGGAGACCCTGGGGGAAGTGTCTTCCTCTGGGAATGTGGACAGTGGGCTCCCTGCTGTGTGCCCTTACACACACACACATACACACACACACACACACACACACACACACACACACACACGACACTGTACTCAGCCATCTTGAGCTCTGATACCATGGTCACTTTCCATCAAATCCTCAGACTCACATGTTGATAGCTGCAATCAAGTCTAGGAGCTGTGCTGTAAGTAAAATTTAAAAAAAAAAACAAAAACAAAAACCTTCAGTGAAGCTTATTTGGCAAACTTAAAACCCTTTCTTTAAGAAATCCATTTTAAACTTCTTTTAAGGTTGGCAACATATCGTGTAAATGCTACGTGCCATTCCTATCCTTGAATGAACCCAGGAACTCCACTGGAAGCTGAAAGAGAGGAGTTCCAACAGCCAATGAACTTGTTAGGGGACTGGTTTATCTGGAGACCAGACATGTCAACGTAATGTTTTGTTAAGATAACTCTGTCTTGCAAAAAGAACAGATTTATGCTATGGATGGTGTCCAGATTTAGGGGGAAAGAGCCAATAATGACTTCTTGGGGAAGTGATATCCTGGTTGAGATAGAGAAATAAATAAATAGATAAATAAATAAAACAGCTAAAGAAGACTTAGGACGGGGGTGGGAATGGAGTCAGAAGGAAGAGGACATGGAATGCTATTTAGCCTTACAAAAGAAGGAGATCTTGTCATTTCTGACAGCATGGATGAACTCGGAAGACTGTGTTAAATAAGGTATACTCAAAGAGACAAATACCACATGACCTTGCTTCTACATGGGAACGTAAACCGTCAAACTCCCAGGAGCAGAGAGCAGAAGGTCCTTTTTTACAGAGATGGAAGGTAAAGTTGGCATAGGAGGAATTGAAGAGAGATAAGTCAAAGAACACAGAAGACAACTAAGAAAATGTCTAAGAACTGCCAGTCCCGACACCCTGCCAGTCCCAAGACCCTAACTTGCCATGACAGGCTGTGTTTACCTGGGAGCACCAGGTGTTCTCTCTGCTTCTGAACACTGCCTTACTGAGTTCAGGCTTAGATTGCTTGCGTATCAGCCAGTACTGCCTCTGAATTACAGCCCCACTGTTACTCTCTGTCCTTGCTCTCAGATCAGAAAAACAGAGAGAAGGGGTAAAGTTGCTTTTAAGGGAGTCAATGACTGCAGATTGACGGTTCAAAAAGAGACCTACAAGGCTTCTGGGACAACCCCTTTTTCCATCCCATGCCCCCCAAAGTAACAACCTAGGCAGAAAGCCATGAAGAGAACACTTTAAAACTGTGGTAAGGATGCAGGAGTATAGCTCTCCACAACTGATGGCTTCTGATGGGGATAGATCAGGAGGGGAAGGACTCAGCTTTCTTTAAGAGTTAGGCCATTGGGAGTTTGACCATGCTCCAGTACATATATGGGCAACATTAATTGGACTTGTTTCCTCCTTCTCCTCCTCCTCCTCCTCCTCCTCCTCCTCCTCCTCCTCCTCCTCCTCCTCCTCCTCCTCCTCATCCTCCTCCTTCTCCTCCTCCTCCTTCTTCTCCTCCTCCTCCTCCTCCTCCTTCCCCTCCTCTTCTTCTTTCTCTTCCTCTTCCTCTTCCTCTTCTTCTTCCTCTTCCTCTTCTTCTTCTTCTTCTTCTTCTTCCTCCTCCTCCTCCTCCTCTTCCTCTTCTTCCTCCTCCTTCTTTGGGGGTTGGGAGAAGTCACAAGAGTAGGGGAGCAGACCTGAGAGGACTGGAAAGTGAGTGTGATCCAGGTGTATGAAATTCCCAAATACTATATATATATATATATATATATATATATATATATATATATATATATATATGTTGTTGTTGAAAAAATCTGCCCCAAGCCAACAATAATTCCTCTATAGTTTTAAAACTTTCTTGGCCTTGTTTGCCCTTGTTAAACATAGAAGTTTAGTCACCAAATTGTAGGGAAACTTTGAGCTCCTAGAGTATGCTTTAAAAGGGGGGACAGGCAACTTTGAAGAAGGGGTAAAGGACTCAGGCAGGGTCCTTTTAGAGCAGTGGTTCTCAGCCTTCCTAATGCTGTGGCCCTCTAATACAGTTCCTCCGGCTGTGGTGACCCCCAACTGTTAAGCCATTTCATCGCTACTTCATAACTGTAATTTTGCTTCTGTTATTAATCATAATGTAAGCATGTGATATACAGTCTCTAATATGGGACCCCCAAAGGCGTCACAACCCACAGGTTGAGAACTGCTGTTTTAGAAAAAAGCTCTGCAGAGAACAAGGTACGATCTACCTTGTTTGGGAGTTGGTTACTAAATGGCATGTGCCCATTCCGTAGTTCTTCAATGAAATTGAATTTAAAAGCCTAAATTAACTAGCCACAGGCACATTCAGGTTACACACCAGGAAGAAACCTGTAACAGGAACACTGTAGCGTGGGAGTTAAGAAAGCCTCATTAGAGCTGAGACGTGACCTCAGTTAGGAGGACAGAGTAGAGGAAGCTGTCACCACTTTCCCCTCCTGCACACTGGTCAGCTCTGAGATGGAATGATGGTGCTGACCAGGCAGTTACATCCTGTCCCTAGAAGACTCCACTAGAGACTTGCTTGCCTTCTAGAAGAGAGAGACTGCCTTATACGGGCGTTCTTTTGGACAGCTTGCTGACACAATGCCCTTGGTTGGAGTCCAAGGGCAGCTGGCTTCTCTCATTCTGGGTGGGTCCAAGGGCAGTAGGCCTCCCGGTTTCTAAAATCTGCCTCCCAGGGGATTCGATAGTGAGCTTCCTCTGCCTCCAGCTGCCCCGTATGGGTTCTAACTTAGCCTCTACGCCTTTAACTATAGCACAAACATCTTCTTAGGAATCAGTAGAGAGGAAAGATTGAATTCCTGTCAAAAGAATTAAGCCAGGAGGATTCATGAATGTCTCTCCCTTTGGGAGTTTATGAGTGACAAGATCAGAAAGTTTTGAAAGTGACAGAAACTTAGGTCTACCCATGTGTCTGTTCACTTAAGGTAATAGTAAAGATGTCCCCGGATGTCCTTTACTCTTTTAGGAGTGGGATCTGGGTAGAGGTGCTCAAAATGCCCATGGTGAAGAGCACCCCTACACACACTGTACACCAAGACACTGATGGAACAGGAGAAGAAAGCCAGAGTAATGGGGGAGAGTGTGTCTCCTTTTCACTTGAAATGTATATGTGTTAAAGAATTGAATCATGTTTTATCCCAAATTCAATTAATAGCCACACGATCCGACCCTTTTGAAAAGCTAATGTGCTGAATTGCTTTCTGGGTTCACAGAGGACAAGATTAACTAGCCACAGCTGGGGCTTACAGCAGGATCCACCCCCTTAACATCTCCAACCCAGCAGAAAGTTGGGGGAGTGCAAGGGAGTTGGGGGGTTGGGGGTAGGCGCAGAGGGAGGCAACAGAGCTGTCCAGGAAATCCAGGGAGGAAATCCTGCTGTTCCCAGAAGCAGGCCAGAGTAACACAGAAGTCTCGCTTCTGAAAACTAAGAATGGTTCAAGCCAGGTAAAACAGGCTGAGTAACCTAGTGTTGACAAAGGCTCCTTCATGAGGTATGATGATCCTCATCAACCCACAGTACAGAGTCCATGAGGCCAAGGCCAAGCCAAACTGACAGGTTCACAGAGCTGGCTACTGTAAAAAGGCGGTTGTCACAACTTCAGTATGATAGTGTGTAATGGCTCCATTTAGGCTTACCCCTTCACTGGATGGCTGTGCTTTACTGTAATCCCAGCATATCTCTGCTTTCTCAACTTGAATATCTACTCACCACCCAAGGGTGGTGTGTGGGTAGCGCCACTGTTGTGCATTAATTTGCATTTGTTGGTATTGAAGCCTATTTGTTGGTAGTGGTGGCATTAGACTCTTAATTTATTTTTATTTCATGTGCATTGATGGCTTGCCTGCCTGTTTATCTGCGTGAGGGTTTTGGATACCCTGGCACTGAAATCGCCAACAGTTTTGAGCTGCCACGTGGTCCTGTGGAAGAACAGCCAGTGCTCTTAACCACTGAGCCACCTCCCTATCACCAGTGTTAGACTCTTGACAAGGTGCAGAGGGAAAGTTCATGGAAGAATCTGAGAACTCAATTCATCAGATTCCATTTTGACTCTGGAAGAAAACAGAACCAAAAAAACAAAACAAAGCGCTAGTGCTTTAATATTCTACCAGGCATTGGTGCAGCTGACTGCCACTGCCCTGTTTCTCGGTGTTTTTGGGGAGATGAGACATCTCCAGCTTCTGCAGGAGCTTGCTTGCTTTTTTTTTTTTTTTTTTAAGTCAGCATATAAGCGATGAGTTTTATCACAGCTTGTCTTCCCTTGAATGAGAAACATTTCCCAGGCATTTCATTTATATCAGTACAAATCAGCAGCCAGCGGTCAAGTGGTGGAGCTGGAAAGGCTTTGGATCTGACATCTGCTCTGCTCTCCTCTGGCTCCACTCCAGGCAACGATGAAAACATTTATCAAGAAATGGATCTCCTGGAACTTTCCAAAGGTTTTGAAAAAGGGACCACACAGAAATGAAGCTTCAGGAATGTGTCAGGGCAGCCCAGGCCTGCAGGACTCCAAGCTGGTTCATTCTTCATGGGAGTTTTCTGAACTTGGGGATCCAAAGGGGAATTTCAATCAGGGCTTCAGCAGTTAGATGGCAACCTTGGCTTCCAAAAGGAACCCCTCAGGAAGCCACCAGCTTTTGATGGAAAAATGAAATGCATGCTTCTCTACACGAACAGACATCAAGGAGCGGGGTCCTGCAGTGTGGCCCCTTATTAAAGATGCTAAGCCCGGCTGGAGAGGGCAAGCCAGGGCAGAGATAAAGATGCTGCCCAATGTTTGACAAGCCTGGGCTTCAGAGGTAGAAGCCCCTGTGGGCTCAGGTGTGTCTCAGATCAGAGGCTCCGAGTGGTAGAGTAGAGTGGATCTGACTCAGCTTTGTGTACCATGGAGCCTTTGGTTCACTAGACGGTAACTGGCAAGGCAGGGCAGGGCAGGGCAGGTCTTTCTAAACTCAGCTGAAGGAGGCAAAGGGAACCTCCCACTCCCTCGCTACCACCCAAATGCTCTTCCCCTCCGAGGCCTTTTTCTTTTTCTCCATTCTGCCTGGCCCATCATTGCAGGGCTGCCCACCTTTTTCTGTCTAGCTAAGCTCAAAGAAACAGACTTTTCTTTTCTGGTCCCCCACCCCCGCCCCCGTTCATTGAAAGTTACAGAGCTACAGTAGTGTTTTAAGTGGTGAGCTCTGCTCAGCTCCGTTGCATAAGTCACCAGATTCCAGAGCCACGCCTGACCCACGCCTGTAAGAGTACCGGTCAGCAAACACTTAGCATGCCTCTCTCCTGGACAAGCAGGAGGCTCAGAACACAAGTGGGGGTGACCCATCTCTTTCTTAATAACACCACCCTGAGAAAGCTTTTTCGGATATCCTAGGATCTTTATGCACTCTGTGAACTTGAACCTGCGGCCTCAATCAGGATAAGCCCAAAGGGTGGGGGAGATGGCTCCCAGCCCGTGGTGACTGTAGGCACAATGGTGACTTCAGGGCTGATACCAGACTGTCTCTAACCAACCTCTACTTCTTGTGGTATGCTTGTAGTGTGCTACAGCAGGCAAGACCTGCATGGTATGTGTGAAGAAATACAGCACAGAGCCTCCAAATATGCACTCTAAGAGTCAGTCAGGTCCCTTTACGCCTCTTCCCTGTCATCTGAGCCAAACTTAGTCTGTTCATTGTTTCCTTAGCTGAAAAGTAGCTATGATTATATCTTCCACTTAAAGGTGAGATAATGCAGGAAAACAATATTGACATCTAGCACACAGAAAGGCCTCGTTTTGTTTCATTTCCATTCTTGTTGTTACTGGCATTATGAAACCCAAGTGAGTTTCTAAGCGCCATTGAAATAGCAACAAAAGCCAGATACAGGGGTACAGACTTGTAACACCAACACTTAGCAGGCTAGGGCAGGAGGCTTGGAAGTTCCAAACTGGCTTAGGCTATCTAGCAGAACCTGCTCTCAAAGACTTAAAAAAGAAAAAAGAAAAAAAGTGTCATTTGCATGGTGTGATGCTGTCTTACTCTGACCAATGCAAGCATGACCCTGCTTTCTATGTCTGCAGGTTAGATGTGAAAACTTTTGTTTATGACTACGCAATAATGTAGGGTACTAGAGACCAACCTCTAGAAACTTCGACTTAGTTCTACGAGGACAAGGAATTCCACCTGCCCCTGTGGGATCTCAGACTCCATAAAGAGGGTCTAGCGGCTGGCACGCGTGTTTAGACTCCATGCCTAGCACGTATACTGTGCTTTAGAGCACAGAAAGTGTCTGTCTTCCAGCTCAGTATCACGTGGATTGAGTTCTAGTGGTGTCCCTTACTAGCTTTAGTCCACATCTTTGGGTCCAGGGGTCATTCAATGCAGTAATCTGGCCTGTCTCTTCCGTACGTGTCCTTCCAGCATCTTTTTGTTTGAAATATATATATATGTATTTAAACTATTGACTTCATAGAGGACAGTGAACAAAAATCACAGTCTGGAAAATGAAGAGTGCCATCAATGCCAGGGGGACACACACTCTAGGCATTATCTGTGGCTCTTAGAGTCTTACTGATAATATATATATATATATATATATATATATATATATATATATATATATACACACACACATATTTATATATAATTTCCTTCACTGCATTTCTGTTCTCTGACCTGCCCATGTAGCCTCAGCTTGGCAGGAACACATTTGAAAAAAAAAATCAAAACATTCAACTGTAAATGAGCAAATTTAGACTCAGGAAGTGTCCACTTAGGTTGGCTGCCTGTGTCTGAGAGATGATAACATTTACTGTCAAGTGTGGACTAGAAATGGGGGTGCAGACAGGAGGGCTATGACTAGCCTTGCAGACCCAGCGCCTGCAAGCTGAGTGAACTTGGCAGAGCATTATGATCTGCCACTTTCCAGGTTCAAGGCCACCTCACCTTTTGGAGCAATCGTTCTTAGCTGGTCTGCTCGCCAGGGCGAGTCACAGAAGGCTATGCCTGAGCTCTACTCCCAAGACTCTGATTTAATTGGTCTGGACGTGAGCTGAGCCAAGGAACTCATAAACACTCTCCAGATGATTTAATGCCCTACCCGAAAGCCTAGAACTATTATTGTTTTAAAGTGATTTCCTGTGACTATAGGGGACTCTCATTCTTAGGGAAATTCTTATACGATGGGGCAGTATTTGCTCTGCCTGCCCAGAATTCAGTGTTTTACAGCCAAGGGACTTTTCAGGATACCCTTCGTCCACCCTAGCCAATGGAAGCTCTTGAAATGCGTGATGGCCTCTCGTGTTACAGGCAGCTCAGGACTTGCCTCTGTCTTTCCTCTGGCTAGTTCAATGCCCTTGCCTGTTCGGACAAAGTGGAAATATGTTCCCCTCTATCGGTATCACAGTACTTAAGAATTTACCTAAACCCACATGATGCAGCCTGTCAGTCACTTCTCGAGCGTATGCCTTCCTTGAGCCTCAGGTTTTCATCTGCTTTGCTTGTCCCCGAATCCCCAGCGTCGCAAAGCCTTGCGACATGGTAAGCGCCGAGTGGGAAATGACCATACCAACAACAAGCAGTTGGGACCTTCATGAATGATGAAGGTGGATTTTTCAGATGCCCTGTTGCAAAGAATAACCTTCTCTGCCTCTGTCTGGACTCTCTGAACTATTACCTCTCTGGAATCTCTAATAGGAGGAGGTAGTTCCACTCAGCTTAGAGGTCTCCCAGCCTAGAGGGGAGTCTTGTCACTCAGCTGAGACCCTTCTGATTGACTCGTTCACCGCATTGTTCCTTGACACGGTGATGCTGTCAAACTCACCAGTGGGCATGTGGATTGCCTGAGTTCGTGTATTTTGAATGTTCAGCAATGTCAGGACATTTGGCCTCCTGAGAAGGTCATCTAGTCTCCCTTCCCCCTCAGCGAGAGGGCAGCAACAGAACACAGCCGTGGTACCTGGTCATTATTTACTATTAGTTTGTGTCCTATTAGTTTGCTTGGAGCACAGAGTTAGTGAGTACTGAGCTGCTGCTCCTGGGGGTAGTACAGAGGAACCCTGGGAACCTTGTTTTGTATGTATGTTTTTGTTGAAAGGCTACCCTTGTAAGGGTTCAGTTTGGGGTAGCAAGCAAGTGTTTGCAAATGTAAAGTCTGCAAAGGAGGATAGAAGACATTTGGAAACAACAAGCAGTAGGGACCTTGCAAGGATCTTGAGTGCAGAGCCCTTTTGTGAGATGGGCCTCCTTTCGATATCCCACCGTAATATACTGGTGGGCAAGAGCAGATGTTTGAGGGACCATTTGGGACTTGGCTCTTGATATGGGAGACTGCTCCCCTGTTTCTTCTTCCTGCTTTCCTACAGGAGAGTGGGAAATGAGCCCTTTGGTTCCTATCCAGTTCTTGCTTTTTGTACATGTGCTGTGTGCCTAAAGGAGTTTATGTCGCAAGAAAGATACTGACATCTCTGTATGGATCCTGCAAAATGAATGTCTGTTCTGATTGGTTGGGAAGTGCAGAAAGGCAGGATAGATGGTAAGACTCAAAGTAGGGTACCCCCTGTGGAAGCCCAGTCAGTAAAAATACATAGACATGAAGTACACACAGGCATGCATGTACTACATGAATGTACATGAATGTACACAGGCATGAATGTACAGACATGGAGGAAGTACACACAGGCATGTATGCATATAACTTTATTAGTGATCACCAGAAGCATATTTTCCTGGGATGGAAGAAATGAATGAGGGTCCAGTCATACATGTAACCTGTACATATAACAAACAAATACGCTTTAACTTGATAGCACACTCTAGGTGCTTATAAGCAATGTAATGGCCTTGGTACATAGTATATAAATGAATTTACTATTCCTTCGCTCAGAATAGCATACGGGGATGGAAAGGAGTGGATCTTATTCTTGTTTCTTTAGAACTGAACTAATAATAGAATGTTAATGCAGAAGAATCTCCAGGATTGTTTTAGGGACTGGAGAGATGGCTCAGCGCTCAAGTGCACTGGCTGCTCTTCCAGCTTGATTCTTAGCACCCAGCTCACAAACGTCGACAACTCCATTTCCAGGGGTCCTAACACTTTTCCCTAGCCTCTAGCCGGCACCGGCCATGCAGGTAGGGCACACACACACGCACACACACACACACACACACACACACACACACACATACACACACATTCAGTCAAAACACCCACACACATAAGAATATTTTTTTTTAACTTTCAAGGTGTGTTTAAATACCTTGATAAATGCTAAGAAAAATAGACAGTATATTTACATCACTCTGTCTAGTTCTTTGGCAAAAGAAAAAAAAGGGACGTTTTAAATAGGTGCAGTGGCCTGCTGGGACAGTGAGGATGCTCTCTCTCTCTCTCTCTCTCTCTCTCTCTCTCTCTCTCTCTCTGTCAGTCTCCAACAACACAGAGTCTACTGTTTCTCCCTGTGGACAAACCAGGATGGATTTAGATTCTACGTTTATAAATACTTGTTAATTAACTTCAGCTGCTCTGCAGCTTCTGCGTGTTCTGGGAATATAGGCAAATTTAATTTTTATTTTTACTAAAGATCTTTTTGTTATTTAAAAAAAAAAAGCTAACTTTGTTCTAGCCCTCATAAATCTGTAGCAGGGAGATGAAGAGTCAGCATAGGAACCCCGTATCTGAAACCAAGCCAAAACAACCAAAAAGGCTCAAGCACTCCCCCAAGAGGGTGGAAATCTGAGGGCTGTGCCAAAGTCAAAGACAGCCCCTGTCCTTGGAGCTGACCTTGGGCCCTCGCAGAGGCTGCTGAGTCTCGGTCCTCTTTTTCCTCTGGAGCTTCGGTCTCCAACACAGTGGTCTGTGAGGCCGTTATCCCTGCTAATAACACTCCCGACAAGATACTTACAGCGAGGCGGAAGCTGCCTGTGGCTTCCGGCAGGATTTTTCACATTTTTTTGACCGAGAGATAACGTAACAGCACAGTGGGATTTATGAGAATTTCCTGTGGTTGAGTATGTGGCATCACCCATATAATCCCCAGAAGAAGGCTGTGATAGGGTTTCGTTTGTACTTTATAAAGTAAGGCCACCATGATGCAGTGTATCTGGATCCCCGAGCCCTGCTCCTGTTACCAGGAAACAGATACAGCTAAGCGGAGAATTCGGATGAGTTGCTGTAAACGCAGGCATAAGGACCACACTCCGTCCCAAACCTGCCACACCCAAGTGCCAGAGCCTACTATATATGCTAGATGCTTCTTGATTCATTTACAGCGTGCTGGTCCTGGTATAGAGCCCAGGCTAGTGGTACTCATGAGCCTCCGCTTCGGCCTATAGAGTGCTGGGATTGCAGGTGTGTGCCTCCCCCCTTGATTTTGTCTATAGTTCTTAATCTACACGTCCCAGCTTGTGTTCCTACTGTGAGTCTCCTTCACTAAGCTTCCTGCTCACCCCTGCAGTCTCCAGTACCCGATTACTACCAGTAGGACAAAGTGCTTATGCTTATCGTGTAAGGTCATATGTGTGCTTGTCAAGGGAAGTATCCAGAGGATCAACAGATGTTCTTTGATACAGTAAAATAATTTAAATGATTCAGGTTTTGGCAGTGGCATTGTCTGATGTAGCTCGATAAAATGATCCCCCAAGCCCCTGTGATGAACTTGGGTTATTGCAAGTGATCTAACTCCAAGCCGGCTTGGATATCAGTTTGCTTCTTGAAATGAAATACCTAATGTGTCATTTCACTTGCTGAAGGGGGAGGCCACAGAAAGTAAAGGAAAACAGAAGGAGGTAATCAGATAAATCCCTGTGTTTTCTAAAAATAACACCTCGCCACTGAGGAATGGGAGCTGTGGGCAAATTACTTTTCAAATCCGCTTGAATAAAAATTGAGCCCTCTGTGGAGATCATTGCACAAACCCGTTTCAAATCCACAGGATAAGGATGCGATCGGCTGAGCCCGTGAGAACCAGCATACCTCTGTGCTAAGGACCACAGCAGATGTCCTTTGGACATCAACCGAGAGAGTGGTGCACAGTAGTTTCTCAGGGAAATGTGATGTCTATTTTAGATTGATGAGTTCTCGTGTGAACAAGTCACTAAAACTATGCATAGCAATATCGTGTGGATGGAGTGTTTCAGTTTATGAAAACTGTCAGCTTATGCCTCTCTGTGTTTGTACAGTCATCATTTACACGTGCCCTCTTCCAGTCTCCCTCTTCAGATTATAGAAGTAGTATTACAAAAGAATATCATGAACTCCTGCCTCCGATGGCCATGACCACGGTTAGAGAAATTAATGAAGTGACAAATTTGAAACCTTAAGACTGTGACGCCATGGCTGAGTGCAAGATTTCATTCCTTGCTCTCGCCTCTCTCTCTTGCCTCTTGCTCTCTTGTTCCCTCTTGCTCCCCCTCTCTTCCCTTCCCTTCCTCTCCATTTTTTTTTTTTTTTTTTTTTTTTTGCTCATGGCTATGGCTGGCCTCTACTTCTCTACTCTCTCCCTCTCTGCCTTTCTCTGCCTCTACTACCCTCTTAACTCCCCTCCCTATGCTCTGAATTAACTCTATTCTAAACTAAAAAAAAAAAAAAAAAAAAAAGATTTCATTCCTTTTGATTCTGATAGTAACAGTAGTCACAACTCTGATTGCATACCCAATTAGTTAACTACCTTGTGTGCACCTGTGTCAAACATTTGCTCCTAACTAAGCCACTCTGTATGCATCTGGGCCACCCCTTTCTCTTCAAATACTCATAAGCAGAGTCTGGGGAACTACCATATTATCAAGTTATCTTGGACCAACCAATTAGTAAAGAAACCCGCTACTAGTTTCTATGGCATAAAATATAAAGTACTTATACTTGGCATCCATTTGAAAACATCTGATCCTTCTTCCTGCCAGTCATTAGCCAGGCAATGAAGAGTTAGCGGCAGATTGTTGCACATTGACGTGGAAAGGGGTAAAGATGGCAATTCTTTCTTGAGGGGTGGGGAGTGAGACAGGGTTTCTCTGTGTAGTCCTGGCTGTCCTGGAACTCACTCTGTAGACCACGCTGGCCTCGAACTCAGAAATCCACCTGCCTCTGCCTCCCAAGCGCTGGGATTAAAGGCATGTGCCCCCACTGCCCGGCAACTCTTTTGTTATCCATCAATCACTTGAATGAGTACAAGAGAGCGCCTTGTCACCCTGCCAAACACTATAGGAATTAGGAATGACTCAGTTCTCAGTTAAGAATGGGAGGAGCACTTACTTAAGTTCTTCGCCTTACTGTAGCAGAGGGCTCCAGAAAAGACTCCAGTCTGCAGGGGATCTGTGTTGGTGAGGAAATGGCAACAGCAGAATTTCTCCAGCTCCCTGATCTTGGTCTCCTTGGCAGAGCTGCCAGAATCAGAAGACGAGGGGGATTGGGAGTGTTTAACGGATACAGAGTTCCAGTTTGTTGTTTTTTTTTTTTTAATGAAAGAGAAATTTCTTTTTTTATTAGATATTTTCTTTATTTACATGTCATACGATATCTCCTTTCCCAGTTTCCCCTCCAAAAATAAAAATAAAAAAAATAAAATAAAATAAACCCTTCTTCCCTCCCCCTCACCCTGCTTGCCACCCCACTCTCTCCTGCTTACTGGCCCTGGCATTCCCATATAATGGGGCACAGAACCTTCCCAGAGCCAAGGGCCTCTCCTCCCATTGATGACCGACTTGGCCATCCTCTGTTATACACATACTGCTGGAGCCATGAGTCCCACCGTGTGTACTCTTTGGTTGGTGGTTTAGTCTCTGGGAGCTCTGAGGGTACTAGTTAGTTCATACTGTTGTTCATCCTAAGGGGCTGCAAACCCTTCAGCTCCTTGGGTCCTTTCTCTAGCTCCTTCATTGGGGACCCTGTACTCAGTCCAATGAATGGCTGTGAGCCTCTACTTCTGTGTTAGTCGGGTACTGTCAGAGCCTTTTGGGAGACAGCTATGTCAGGCTCCTGTCAGCCAGCACTGGCTGGCATCCACAATAGTGTCTGGATTTGATGATTGAATATGGGAAGGATTCCCAGGTGGAGCAGTCTCTGGACTGTCCTTCCTTCAGTCTCTGCTCCATAGTTAGTCTCTACAACTCCTTTTGTATTTTGTTCCCCCTTTTAAGAAGGAATGAAGTATCTACATTTTGGTCTAGAGTTCCAGTTTTGCAAGAGGAAAAGAATTCTGAAGATTGCTCTCACAACCACGTGAGAGGATAGATAGATGCCCGTTGACTTGTGAGGAGTCACGTGGTGCTACGAGAGCCGTCACAAACTGAAACTGTAGTCAGTCACAATGCATTGAGCACTCACAACCTGTCCCATCACAGCATCGGAACACAGTGCACTTGCATTGGCCTCTGTTTCCCCTTGTGATTGAGTGGCTGACTGACCACCGAGGCTCTTCGCTGGCACCCAACCTCTCGAGAATGTCACACCCTGGTCATGATAGCTGGGGGGGGGGGGGGGGGGGACAAACCCTCCGAACCTCGTGTCCAGCTTCCGCTGAATGTTCCCACTCTTGTACCATGGTAACCCTTTAAGCACATCGTCTGGGCCATCGTCAGTGGGTACCAGCTGTGCTGACCTGTACACCTAAATAGGCGAGGTGGCATTGGGTGGGGCTCAAGTGTAGAGCACTTTCCTAGTATGTCCTCAGTGGTGGGAAACAAAAAAGAGTTAAGATACTGATATTTAGTGCTGCATGTGTTTTACCAAAGCTTAAAAAAAATATATTTAAGTGAAGACACAGAACCACTAGATAACAAAACGGTAGGTGACAAGCTGTCCCTGAAAATGTCACAGTGCAAGTGGGTTGGAACCTGTGCTACAAGGCTTTGGGAAGTCAGCTGCCATGAGGAAGGAACCAGGGCAAAGGATGGTCACGATGACACCTCCAACCAGAGAAAGTCCCAACAGATGCTCACGGTGAAACCAGCACTTGGTTAGGGACCCAGAGAAGGTGCAGAAGGAGCCGCCTGGACCTTTGACCTACAAAGAGCTGCTATGAACCCGAACAACAGTTCAAAACTGGGTGATACAGAGACAATAGAGGCAGATAAAGGTTGGGGAGGGAAACAAAACCAGGAAGCCACAGGAAGTCATCAAATTTTTATCACTGAAAACATTCAAAATGGCGCTCTGAGAAGTCACAGAAAGGAATCCCGGGCAGCAGTTCCTTCAAAAAGTGTATGGATCTTACATAAAAATAAGCACAGGATAAGATCGAAATCATGTCTCATACGGAAAAGGATAAAGAGGTCTGGGAGTGTGTCATGGTTTGGATATGCTTGGCCCAGGGAGTGCCGCTATTTGGAGGTGTGGCCTTGTTGGAGTAGGTGTGCCACTGTGGGCATGGCCTTAAGACCCTAGCTTCCTGGGAGTCAGTATTCTGCTAGCAGCTTTCAGATGAAGATGTAGAACTCTCAGCTCCTCCTGCACCATGTCTGCCCGGAGGCTGCCATGTTCCTGCCTTGATGATAATGGACTGAACCTCTGAACCTTTAGCCAGCCCCAATTAAATGTTGTCCTTATAAGAATTGCCTTATAATGGTATCTGTTCCCAGCACTGAAACCGTAAGACAGAACTATAGAGGAGGATGCCTAACACCCTCTTCTTGTCTCTGTAGGTTCATAACACACACACACACTATATCAGAGCTGGGAAATATATGTGTTATATATATATATATATATTATATATGCAATATACATAATATATAATAATATATAATGCTATGTATAATATATGTGTGTGTGTTTAAAACTTAAATCTAAGAAAGGTAACAAAAACTATAAACAGTGAAGAAAGGAAGAGCAACTACAGCTGGCCAGGCAAACATTTGAAGATCCACTAGACCTCACACAGAGTCCCCTCAGGCAATTAAAAGAACAATTGTCAGTAGCGTTGCCCATCCAGCTTGACCTACTTTTGCAAAACTCCTAACTCTCACTGTTGGGAAATGTGTGGAAAGCAGAGGACAACTTTGTGGAGTCGATTCTCTCTCACATGTATGTGAGTTCCAGGGATCAAATTCGGGCTGCTGGGTTTGTGCTGAAAGCCCCTCAATTTGCGGACCCATTTTGACAGCCATCTACCTTCTTTTAATTAGCAAACGTGAAATTGAAATTGGAGTTAGGCTCAAAGCTATAGATCAGTATGAGAGAGTCCACACATGGCATCTCTTCTGGATATACAAAATGGTCCCAGATCACAGCCCAGGACCAGTGGTGATGTGAAAAGAAAAATTACAAGGCATCCTTTGGAACTCGGGAGGACTCCCCTCAGGAAGGCTGGCCCTCAGGAAGGCTGGCCTTCAGAAGGGCTTTCTTACTGGAACTGAGTCCTCAAGCTGCTGTGGGCTTCTGTTTCCTTCCGTTTGCGCATGGAGAAACAAAGAATCGGAGAGAATCCAAGGTCCCCAAAGGACTTCTTCCGGCATTGCTTCATCCTTCCCGTTTAACTGGTTAAACACAGAGGGTCCCTAGGTCCAGTCCACAAGAGCACAAGGCCAACAGGATGTGGTGGGAACGGAAGCCAAGTCCCACTCAGCTTGCCTATCGGCATGTCCTCCCTCACACTTTGCTCTACCTCTGTCTGACACACACCAGTGTCGCTGGCTCAGTTGGGCCTGGCGTGCATCGCCTTTTACCTGTGTATGCTAAAAATCTGTTGGGTGCAAATTGCTTACATACAATACCTAGTATGATCTAATCTATCAATGTCAAAGGACTGGGAAGGCAAAAATGATTTGATTATAAGCCCAAAGTAGAAACCGTTCTGGGCCAGCATAAAAACTCCGCACGTTCCTTTTATTTTGTGTTGAAATCCTGGAATCACTAGTTCTTTTCTCCCTTTATGAATAGAGGATACTACAGTTTTGTTTAAAAAAAAAATCAGGGTTCTAGAGCAAGTGAGATACCTCAGCTGGTAAAGGCTTGCCATCAAGCACCCACATGGAGCAGGAAGAGAACCAACTCCTGGCAGTTGTCCTCTATTCCCGCATACATGCCGTGACACACATGTGCCTGTACATACAGGCATGCATGCATATTTAAACACACAATAAATAAATAAGCTAGTATGTAAGTAAGTATGTAAGACTCAGGGTCCCATAGATTCAAGAACTGTTATGGCTCCTGTGTGACATGTTCACTTGGGCTGTTTGAGTGCCTACCGGTGGGTACTTGTTTGGTTGACTGTGGAATCTTAAGGAAAGGGGGCATGGCTAGAAAGAACAAACTGGGGAAAGACTTTGCAGGGTATAACCTGCCACCTTTCCCAACCCAAACACTCTTTTTCTGACCTGCTGACATGGCCGGACAGCAAGCCGTGTTCCAGACTCTCGAGACCGTAGAGGAGTCTCTCCAGCTTGCCCGCCTTCCTGGACACGAGCACAAAAAAGACCCCCCCCCCTCCCTTTTACGTTTTGCCTCTGTGAAGTATTTGTCACAATAGTGAGAAAGGTAACCAAAACCCTTGACCCTACCAGGATTCTCGAGGTCACATTGCAGCTTCTGCTTGCATTTAGGCTCCTTGGCGAGAGTCCCTGGGCAGTGGTTACGGCTTCCATTAACCAAAGGTTTTTTGCTCAGGGTCCAGGCATTACTGTCCCAGTTGGAGGGTCATACCACACACGAAGTAGGCTGGGACTAATAAGGAATGTGACTTTACTGCAAGTCTAGACAGCTTCTGATAAACATTTAAAAAAAAAAAAAAAGGTCAGGAATGTTTTCCTTTGTGGGGGTGAAAATATGTGATACATGGTGTGAGTGGGGTGGGGAGTGGAGCAGGAGAGATCTAAACCCTAGCTCCCTCCCACGTAATCTCTCAGCGCGTCAGCGGCAGTCAAGTTCAACTGTCCATCCCACCTCCACCTCCACCCCCACCCCCACCCCACCCTTACCCCCAGCTTTAGGACATAGCTGGGTCTAAGCCAGAAGAGAAGAGGAATATATCTGTGACACATAGGTAATTCCAAAGTGATGACCAGGCAAGTTTAGCCTTGACAGCTTCCACCCTGTAGCCAAGAATGTTCTAGAAAGTATACACCAAGACCCACTTTAAAATACCCATTGGGATTCTTACTTCCTGTACTGACAAAAGGGGGAAGCCCCGTAGAGGAAGCGGGTGTTGACTCCTGGAACATTCTTCATAGACTGGGTAGATTCCAGAAAGCACCAAACAAGGGCATGATGAGGGGCTGAAGAATATGGAGTTGGCCCTGCCATCCCCTCGACAGAAAAGGAAGGGATGCAACAGATAATTCTGTAAGGAAAAGCACATTATCTGCAGGACCTATCCACTCCCGTTCTTCAGCACTTTTCTTGCTGTCTTCTCAAACTTCCCGGTCTAGTGTGTGTTGTAGGGAAATGGTGTGGGTGAGACCAGAGCTGTCAGTTATAAATAGAATATGCACATTTCGCAGAGGAAGCTCCCTCTAAACCACTGATCAGGGATGGGGCTGGGAGATCAGTTTTTGCTATAAACTTTAGTATGGCGGCTTCAGTGGTTTCAGCCGTCGCCCATATCCCAGAGTGCACAGGGCTAGGGCAGGTAGAAGGATGAACATGGAGGATGTGGGGATAAGATTTCATCTTCTCTCCATCCTCATAACCCACATCCCCGTTTTATACGTTGTGTTACTCAATCTCCCATCACCATAGCAACGCCTGTGCTAACAACTCACAAGCAGGAAAGATCGCTTTCCTTCATAGCTTGGGAGGTTTCCATCCATGATTTGTTGACTCTGACGCTTGGGGGCCTGTAGTGAGGTATGGTAGCAGGGGGATATGAAGTAGAGAAAAACTGCTTACCTCATGACTAGGAATTGGGGGGTGGGGATTAAAAAAAAAAACCATGGGCTAAAGGGATGGATGGCTCAGTGATTAAGAGGGGCTTTGTGTTCTCACCGAGTTTTGGACAGCTGTAACCATCTGTGACTCAAGTTCCAGAGGGAGAATCCGATGTTCTTCTCTGCTGCAAGGGTTTCTGCATATGGTGCGCATAAACTCACGAAGGCACACACACACATATAAAAAATAAATAAATATTTTTTCTAGAAAAAGAAAAAGTGAAAACAAAGTGTCTTGGGTCTCATCACACCCTTAACAGACACACTCCCAGTGACCCAAAGACGTCCAGCTAAGCTTCACCTTCTAAGGGTTCCACATATTTATAACACATGGGCTTTGAGGGGACCCTCAATATCTAACTGGAGCAGCACCCCTCACTTACAGTATATTTTGCAAACTTGGTCATCAGGACCACAACCCTGAGAGGCCAGGGCTTCTTGTACGGGGGAGAAATCTGAGTTGATGGTTCTTTCATTCTTGTAGCTAGGAATTAGTTCAGAGGCCCACCAAGCCCTTGGTCAGCTGAGGGGAGAGGAAAAAGCCATTTCAAAAAACCAGAAAGCGATGGGCAGCTGGGCAGTCGTGGCGCACAGCTTTAATCCCAGTACTTGGGAGGCAGAGACAGGTGAATTTCTGAGTTCGAGGCCAGCCTGGTCTACAGAGTGAGTTCCAGGATAGCCAAGGCTACAAAGAGAAACCCTGTCTCGGGGGGTGGGGGGGGGGGGGGACGATGGGCATCCTGGTAAGATGCAAGTTCTAGAGGCAAAGCTATTCTGGAATCCTGGCCCTGGTGCTGAAGCTCTGAGTCTGTGGCTGGTGCTTAACCAGAGTCCTTGTCTGTAAATACACCTTATTAGGTTTTTGTGGAGATCCACAGAGGTGTGTGCAAGAGCATGGACTCACCCTGCCATATCATAAGTTTATTACAGGGTGGTAGGGACAGTTCTGTTCATGGCAGCCGTAGTTTTTATTGTTCAGTTACTACTAATGAGAAAAATCATGTCACAGAAAAAGCATGTCAGAGGTCAGGACCAGAGTCCCCACAGGACAGAAGACACCTGGAAAGATCACATAGGCTTTCGCCTGCTAGCTGTCTTCCAGTTAACTCTCTTCTGGTTTTCATGTTAATATTTCCTTTAGCAGAGAAAGAGGGCAAGTCTCTTCTCTTTGTATGTAATTTCTGTTGTGCCGCTGAAGAATGGGGATTTAGTACAAAATTCATCTGCAGTCTGTCCCAGAGCTGGCCCTGGCCTCCCAGTGCCAGGGTGCTTACTCTGTCAATTATTTGACTTTCTGAAGTACACCTACCCTGAAGAACCTCTGCTAAGGAGTGCTGTGTTAATGTGTAATGCCGAGATAAGCGAAGCACTGCTCTCTTTATTGCCCTGTTTTTTCCATGCCTGTTCACTTGGAAAACCGAAAATGTTTCTATTTGCATCTCATCCAGCTCTGTTGAAAGGTGGGGGAGAAAGGGTTTCTGCTAATGACGAGCATGGGAAGTTTTAACAACACAGACCACAGTGAATCGCCTACAATTTGGTTTTCTTTTCTTTCTTTCTTTCTTTCTTTCTTTCTTTCTTTCTTTCTTTCTTTCTTTCTTTTTTTTTTTTAAAGCCATCGCACAAACCAGCTTAGAGAGGTGATGGTCTTGAACAACCAGCCAAGAGCAGAGTAGCTGGGTGTTGCTTTGGTAGATGGAAAGGCATGTACCTCAATTTGAAAGGCTTCAAGGTCAGTTTGTTCTCCACCCAAATGGAAGGCAGTAGTGGAAACCCACACTTAGGATGCACTCGAAAAAATGAACATCTTCGGTAGAAAGCATTCAGTGGGTCCACAAGCATCCCTGACCCCATGGGCAGGAGCCAGCTCTGCCCATGTGTAGGTTTCCCGGGTCAGTGAGGGTAGATGGCAGAACTAGTCCTCTGTGCAGTGTGACTGGAACTTTCCATGGCTAGGGGAAACTCCCAGCCACTGTCCGAGTGCATTTCTGAAATACCTGACTGTGTCGGGGACCCTGCAGGCTGTGGGTTAGCCAGCCCTCCCTGGACAAGGGCAATGTTCAAAAGCAAAGCTCAAAGGAACATGGTACCATTGGCTCAATAATAATAATAATAATAATAATAATAATAATAATAATAATAAAATCCTTGAGCGCAAAACACATATTTATATCACTGGCTCATCAAAGGTGCCTTGTAAAAAGTGAGGAAGAGATATCAATAATTCAGAATGCAGTTCCTAGAATTTAGAACTAGGGGAAATGTCTTGAAGACGGGGAGGGGGGGGGGACAAGAAATGGGTCTTTTGCCATGGCTTCTGTCGACCACAAGTCTGTTTGCATGTTGGTTAGTGTGCAGAGGCAGCGACATTGATTATCTAGGAAGTGTTACAGCCAAGTGCTTAGAAGCCTGGGTTCCAGGACCCCATTACCTAGTTTCAATTATTGTCGCCATTGTTCTTATTGTTAAGACAGAATCTCATACATCCCAGGCTGGCTTTGAACTCCCCTATGTAGCCAAGGATAATCTTGAGCTGCCAACCCTCCTGCCTTTACCTGAGAGCTGGGATTACAGACCTGTGCTGGCTTGCCTTGAAACATGGAAGTGGTTCCCATTTGCCTCTCATCTTCTGTTACCAAGGCCTGAGGCTTCTGTGCAGAAGTTACCCTCAGGCTATATCCCGGTGTTTGCATAGACGCTGGTCTTCCAGAGTCAGGGTTAGGCCTGTGACCTGACTTTTTAATATGGACTTACCTTCAAGAACCTCCACCCAGAAAGGACTGCTTGAATGAGGCCTCCTAAGGCATGTTAGATCACGACCGTGTGTCTTATTCTGCCTTGTTTCCTCTGTTTAAATCTAGAATGACTGTGAGCAGTGGTGGTTCATGTCTTTGATCCCAGCACTTGGGAGGCAGAGGCAGGCGGATTTCTGCATTTGAGGCTAGCCTGGTCTACAGAGTGAGTTCCAGGACAGCCAGGGCTGCACAGAGAAACCCTGTCTCGAAAAAAAAAAAAAAAAAGAACCTTATTTCAAGATTCATAAAAACTGCTAGGCAGTGGTAGTTCATGTCTTTAATCCCAGCACTTGAGAGGCAGAGGCAGGCAGATTTCTGAGTTCAAGGCCAGCCTGGTCTACAGAGTGAGTTCCAGGACAGCCAGGGCTATACAGAGAAACCCTGTCTCGTAAGGAAAAAAAAAAAAAGATTCATAAAAACTATTGTGTGAACTTTCTATACCTCAAGATTTATGTTTGTTGGATATGATTTAAAAATCTGTAACAAAAGTTGACTTAAAACTAATCACACAGAGTCAATAATTAAAATTTTATACACAGTTAATCTTAAAGAGATATGTACCTAATGGGCTCACCCTGGAGGAAATAACCATATGGCTTGATGCCATCTGGGCATGATATAAGCAATTTTAAATCTTCTGTTTTCATGGCTTATATCTTCCTTTCAACCAATGATCCATAAAACAGGAGACCTCAAAACTTCCCATCCTCTGAAAGTAAAGCAAAACAAAACATATACCACCCCAAGCTGGGCAGATAAGTAGATTACTGCTGGGGTGGCATTTGATTATTCCCTTTTTCTTTCTTTAGATTTATTTATTTATTATATGTAAGTACACTGTAGCTGTCATCAGACACTCCAGAAAAGGGCATCAGATCTCATTACAGATGGATGTGAGCCACTATGAGGCTGCTGGGGTTTGAACTCAGGATCTTCAAAGAGCAGTCAGTGCTCTTAACCACTGAGCCATCTCTCCAGCCCTCAAAAGATGCTTTTCAAGGCCAGCCTGGTCTACAGAATGAGTTCCAGGACAGCCAGGGCTATACAGAGAAACCCTGTCTCGAAAAACAAAACAAAACAAAACAAAAGGTACTTCACAGATGTCTCCCCAGGTGCCATGCCTAAAGCTAAACACCTGTGCTGCTTTGCTTGTACCTGACATCATCCTCTAGCCTGCCATTTCCGTTCTTCACCTTATTCTTTGGTCATTTGTAACCTCTGCTGACAACTTTTGTAACCTCTGCTGACCACCTTGATCTCCCAGATCCTCTACTTCAGTACTGGGATGATAGGCGTGTGCAAACTCACTCTGCCTATTCTTGTACAGGACAGGTGCTACAAGACCAGACATATCAGTGTAGAGCAGACTGAGCCTGTCAAGGTTGACTTGGACCAGGGTGGCAGGAGACGTTGCTCAGCCTCATTGATATCAGGGGCTAAAGCTGGAGTGACAGGCAAGAGCCAAGGAGAGAACTTGCAAAGCTCTTTCAGAGTAGTTCAAGTCTCTGTATATCCATTGCTGTTACAAAACATCACAACCAGAGCCACATATAAGAAACTGGTTAAGTTGAGGCTTACTGCTCCAGGGGACTAGCATCCATGAGCATCGTTGTGGGAATCATGGCAGCAGACAGGCATGGCACTGGAACAGTAGCTGAGAGCTCATATCTGGACCTACAAGCACAAGGCAGAGAGAGCTAACTAGGAATGGCATGCGGTTTTGAAACTTCAAAGCCTGCCTCTCACAAGGCCACACCTACTAATTCTCCCCAAACAGTTCTACCAATTAGGGACCAAGCATTCAGATGTGTGAGTCCATGGGGTCAGAGAGGAGATATTCTCATTCAAATACCACAGAAACCTTCACTGTATCCGTATGAAGAGATCTGTAGTATACTATACTAAAGAGTTTTGTTTCCCCAAATTCTATATGCCCAAGTCGTATTTTTGATGGTGTTTGCAGGTGTAGATTTAGGGAGGCGATTAATTATAAGAGTAGGGGTGAAATTGATATCCTTATCATGCCATATGAGGCTACACAGCAGGAGGATGGCCATCTGCATGAGAGGTTAAGCTCTCATCAGCGATCTAGCCATTTCCTACAGTGACCTTGTACCTCTGAGTCTCCAGAACTCTGAGAAACTTCTGTGTAAACCACCTAGTTTATGGCATAGATGCTGCCCAGGCTAACTAAGGCAAGACCCTTGGCCGAAGATTTTCATGTGCCATTCCCAAGTAGTCCCATAGGACTCCTGCAAATGGAATCCCATCTGTGTGGGAACAAGCCCATTGCGAGCTTAGGCACATAGCAGATCCGTTACAGATAGGGGAACGGGAAGAGCAACAGTTCAAGTCAGCTGTGGAGATCCAAGGGCTCCTTTATCATCCCCACGTTACATTGTCACATTCACTCACTGTATCAGATGTGAAAATCATTTGGACTGTATTTTTTTTTCCATTCATCAAATGTTCTTTAACTTCCTCAGCTACCACACTGACCTCTCCTCTCCCTTAGAGGCATTTGGTTGTTGCTGGGCTTTTTTTTTTTCCCCTCCCTTTTCTTTTTTTAAACGTATTTGCTTCACCAAAGCCTTGTGCTCTTTTTAAGGTTTTATGGTTACCATGCAGAAATCTCATTAGAAACGCACTTTAACATCTTACTTGGCAACTAGGCATCTGACAGTGTTTTAGTTCATTAGTCTGGAAAAGCTCCCCGGGCTTGGAGGACCAGACATTCCGCTGTGCATGGGGAGGCTTTGATCACGCCTGCAGGGTTCAGCGTTTACTCTAAAGCATTTTAGGGGAGGAGAAGCAGGTATCATAAACTTTGCAAAATAAAAATAACACTGACTGAGAAACTTGGGGGGACTCTGATTCTCTGGTATCATCCACATCTTTTGAAGACAGAGTCTCCTGCGCTGGGCAGAAGGTTAGTTAAGCAGTCTTGTACCAGATCACAGACCACGTTCTGATGATCCTAATGAGGATGGACTCCTCAAAGCCATGTTCATCTCACTGTGGATAAATGGATTCAAGTCTTATCCTCGGGCCTTTAATTTTCAACTTTGAATTTGCAAACTCTCAAATTCCTTCAACCCTGTGGTGTACAGAGAAGGCTATGAATAGCAGGGTTGCTTATTTTTAAAGGAAGATGTCTGTGAGCAAAGGACCGGGCTTTGAAACGTGATTAGTCAAGCATCCAGTCAGCACAAGCGCTCGCCACTGAACATTGTTTCCCACTGCATTCCAATCAGATTCGATGCCTGTCATAAAAAACATGACTCTACTCTGAAGATGCCTGCACTTGAGGTAGATCATGGTCTGTTGTTTTAACAGACATGATATCAAATTAAATATAATTCAAAAGGCTGAAGCATGATCGTATTTGGGTGCTGGTAAGTGGGTTTCATGTGGTATCCCCTACCATGAAGTTTGTTTGTTTGGTTGTTTTGGTTTTTTTTTTTTTAGTTGAAATATTTAGAAAGAAACAAGCTGCTGAAAAGGAGCGTATAGCCCTGAGCCTGGGGTATACAACATGCCTATAATCCCAGCACGTGGGAGGTTGAAGCAGGCAGCTCTTGAGTTCAAAGAGAGCCTGGGCTACCAGGTGAAGCCTTCTCTAAACGAGGGGCTGGGATATGCATGCTTGTTTGAATGGGGGGAAAAAGAACAAAAGTCCAGGGGGAGCTGGGCAAGGGTGACTCCAGTCCCTGGTGATGGGCTGAGAGTTCCGGGCTGGGGAGAGGACCAGGCCTGGAGTGCAGTGCAGCCTGCCTAAGATGAGAAGCAGAGCCCACAGTGCTTTCCCACACTCTCAGACGGAGCAGAGAGAATGGGGAAGAGGGTGACTCAGTCCGCTTTCTGCTATAGTCCGCTTAGTCCGCTTTAGCTTTTTTGCTATTAGCACGTTACTACCAACCAGTAAGTTATGAAGAAAACAGATCTGCTTTTGCTCATGATTCTGGAGCAAGGTCAAAGGGACCACATTTAACGATGACCTTCTGGCTGGCCACGTCCCAGAGTGGCACTAGACATCCCATGGAGAGGTGTGTGAGCCACCAGAGATCTAGCCAGACTAGCTTTTATAGCTGACCCACTTAAAATAACCTGTTAACCTAGTAATCCATAGGGCATGAATGGGTCAGACCACTCATGAGGGCAAAACTCAAGTTGCTTCATAGAGGTCCCAGTCCTTATCGCTTAAGAACTCAAAATGGGGATTAAACTGCAGCCTGAGCTTTGGCGAGGACAAACCGTACTTCAGTGAAGCAGAGGCGAGAGTAATGAACTGGTTTTGCTCTGGTCTAGAGGTGCAGTTTCAAAGAGGGGAACAGGACAATAAAAAGGAGACAATCTACTCCACACTGACCATCGCAAGCAAAATTTTGAAAGCCATCATGGCTCCCTGGAACCGACCTACTGTAGGGTGGCCAAAGCCAACCTTTCTACTGAGTTGAGCACAGGGCTTATGGGCCAGGGACATAATGGCTCAGCATGTGGGTCTGAGAGCCTCCACCCACACAGAGACCACACAGGGAAAGCGTGAAGAGTCCAGCTTCCCATGGACAGTGTTGAGGGGGCCAGAGTTGCTTAATCTGAACCTAAAGTGGTCCAGCAAGCTTTCACTAGCACAGACGGTGTAGACAAGCAAGCTGGGATTGAAGGCTCCACTTGACAGACCAACCTGCTAGCCTGACACACATACGATGCTCCTGATGGGTGATCCGTCGTCACCATGGCAGCCAGGAGTAAAGTGTTGGCTCCGAGTCAGCTTCCCAAAGGCCTCATTAGAAAGAGTGTTCTTTGCAAAAGTTAGTGTTGTATGCTCCTCAGATATGGCCAAGAAATGTCTCCAGGATAGTGCCTTCCGTCAGACCTAGAGGAAAGGTTATCACTTCGGAACAAAATATTCTCTTGCTCTTCCTTAAACTGATGTACATTCTTCCTCCAGCCAGATGCTCCTCGGTCCTTGGGACTTCATTAACGTGAGGTGTGAGCTGTATTCAGAGCAGAAGACCTATCAAGAGTTGTAAAAGGAGCCTAAGAGGGAGAATCCATCTTCAATGACCTGGCCCCTTTGGTAGCTTTCTTAAAATGGAAGTGTAGTGTCTTCAACACTCAGTCACAAGATTGATGACATTTATCTTTCAAGGTTAGCCCTCCCTCCCTCGCTCCTGCTGAGGGTTTAGCCCAAGGACCTCATGCACTCTAGGCAAGCACTCCCGTTATAATACACCCCACCTATCCTCCATCCATAGTCCTACCCCGATGGTCCCATGAGTCCGAGCTCATGCTCAGTTCCCCCAATTGGTGAGCTGACTTACACATTCGAAACAGAAAACAGAAGTTTTCTTACGCGAGCGCTTGGTTTTCTATGTTACATGTTTGACTTGAAAGCCATTATGGTTCAAGCCTGCACTGGGAATGTGTCCTGGGACACCCATTCTCATCTAGCCACAGGAAAATGTAGAGGAGTGATTTGGAACACACTTCTCCTACAATTAATATTTTTTTAATGGTTTGCACTAATTTCTGTCCCCAAAGAGATTTGCTAAATGCTATCTTCATGAGGAAAATGTGCTTTCTCCTATTGGTTAGATGGAGTAAAAGTGCACAGATAAACAGAATCTGTTATGCTAATAGACAATCTGACTTTTTTAATCTTTTTTTTTTTAATCTCTTGGCTAGGTGGCTGGGGAGGAGGCAATGGTAGAATCATCAAATGTAGCATGAGTCCTTTTTATTTTTAGTTTTTTGTTTTATTTAGGCCAGCCTCTTTATGAGACCTCTCTGTGTGTCTCTGTGTGTCTATACACACGCACATATACACACACATATGGAGACCAGTGTCTGTACTCACACACACACACACACACACACACACACACAGACCAGTGTCTATATACACACACATATTTACACACATAGAGATCAGTGTCTGTACACACACACACACACACACACACACACACATATAGAGACCAGTGTCTGTACTCACACACACACACACACAGAGACCAGTGTCTATATACACACACATATATACACACACATATGGAGGCCAGGGATTGATACAGGATGTCCTCCTCTATTGCTAACCACCATAATCACCCTTGAAACAGGGTCTCTCACTAAACATGGGGCTCCCTGATTGGCTAAGCTGTCTGGCTAGTGAGCCTCTGGGTTCGTTTTGTCTCTACCTCCCCAGCTTTGGCATTGCAGACACACACACATCCACACCTAGCTTTTTGTGTGGGTGCTGAGAATCTTCAAACTCAGGTCCTTATGTTCATACAACAGACCAACACTGAGCCCACCACTCTCCCCAGAATTATTCCCCTGAAAAGACTTTATACAAAGTGTCCAGTCAGCATTTTGAGCGAGAACATGGCATACTGTTGTAAAATCTCCATAGACAAGCTGCCATGAACTTGTGTCAGAGCACTGCTGCTAAGGATCATCCTGATGGGCTTTGTTGTGAGGGATTGGCTGTAAACAGCCTAGAAGTAGAGAAATCTTAGTACAGATGTCCCTCAGCACCCACAGGAATTGGAATATCAATGCTGCAGATGCCCAGGGCTCTTTTATAAAATGGTAGTATTTATACATTCCTGTACTTTAAATCATCTATAGTTTACTTACCCTATCATGCTCTAAAGTGTACAAAGAGTCGATATACTATACATTTTGGGGAAAAGTGATTCAAAACCAACAAGGGTAAGCCAGATATGATTGGGGTCTGCCCGCAACCCCAGCATCCAGGAGTCAGATGCAAGATTATTGCAAGTTTCAGGCCAGTCAGAGCTATATAGAAAAACCTTGTCTCAAAACAAAATGATCCTATACATATTCAGACATGCTTTAGTGTAAGAGATTAATCCCACTATTCCTTAAAGTACAAATACAAGACTAACAAGACAACAATGCCCCTTGTACTTCTGTTGGCTGTTTAAAGTTATGGATGTGTATGATCAGGGCTTGGGCTTTGCGAAGCCTGGGCAGTATGTTTCATTTTTGTTTTGTTTTGTTTTGTTTAAGATTTATTTATTTTCATGCATGTGAGTACACTGTCACTGTCTTCAAACACACCAGAAGAGGGCATTGGATCCCCATTACAGATGGTTGTGAGCCACCTTGTGGTTGCTGGGAATTGAACTCAGGACCTCTGGAAGAGCAGTCAGTGCTCTTAACTGCTGAGCCATCTCTCAAGCTCCCTTCAGTTCTTTTTAATATAATGAATTATATAACTGTCTTAGTCAGGGTTTCTATTCCTGCACAAACATCATGACCAAGAAGCAAGTTGGGGAGGAAAGGGTTTATTCAGCTTACTTCCATATTGTTGTTGATCACCAGAGGAAGTCAGGACTGGAACTCAAGCAGGTCAAGAAGCAGGAGCTGATGCAGAGGCTATGGAGGGATGTTCCTTATTGGCTTGCTTCCCCTGGCTTGCTCAGCCTGCTCTCTTATAGAACCCAAGACTTCCAGCCCAGGGATGGCACCACCCACGAGGGGCCCTACCCCCTTGATCATTAATTGAGAAAATGCCCCACAACTGGATCTCATGGAGGCACTTCCCCAACTGAAGCTCCCTTCTCTGTGTTAACTCTAGCCTGTGTCAAGTTGGCACACAAAACAAGCCAGTACAATAACCTAGAGCATTGTGGAATAGAGAGTACAAATATGGCAAGAACATCCTTGAAACATATATCATTATGATCAGTGCACACAACTCCTTGGAGCCAGACCATAATAGTCCCAAACTGCTAAGTGCCTTTCTGTGGGGACATCATGTTAATGTGTGATATGGATGTTCTCCTTTTGTGTTGCTCTTGATTTTATGGTGACTCTGGAAGAGGACTTTATGATCAAAAAACAAAATAAAAAATCTTCATTCTTCCTAAAGAAATTACAATTATTCAGGGAGACAGACCTCCAGCTGTGGTAGGGAAAGTTCAAAGATGTATTAGTTATTTACTACTACATAATAAATTAGTTCAAACTTTAGAAGCCTAAAACAACAATAAATATTCATTATCTCAGGCTTTTCCTCCCTGTGGGCCTAAACTTTGGAATAGCTCAGCTTCCCAGTTCTGACTGTAGCTGTCTAATGAAAGAGTCAAAATGTCAGCCAGGGAGATGGAGAGTTGGCTGAGTCGGTGCAGAGTCTGCCGTACAACCCAAGTTTGGATCCACAGTGCTCTCCCTGGCAGCTAGGATCCCAGAGCCAGGAGGGGAGGGGGAGAGACAAGCAGATTCCTAAAGCTCCCAGGCCAGTCAGTTTAGCCTTTGGAAGAGCTGTAAGTTCAGGGAAGACGACCTCAAAATTAGATGGAATGCTACCAAGGTGCTATCATGAGTACTTAGTCCCTTGTCAAATGGACTTCTCATTTGCCATTCCTAAGCATTGTTACAAGATGGCAGATTCTCCTAGATCATGGGATCCCAAACAAAGCAAAAAGGAAGCTGCAGCACCATTTTATGACCTAGTCTCAGAAGTCACATATCACCACTCGTACACATTTTGTTCAAGTGAGTCACTAGAATAAGTCCCCACAGTCAAGGGGAACAGAAATAAGATTCTACCTAAAAAGAGAGTCCGTTGACAATGAGATGGGAAACCAACATAGCAGAAGGGACAAATGGGACTTGGGTCAGAGGCTATGGTGGCACTGGGGAAGAAAGTTCACCAAGTGTCAACACAAATTTACATTTCAGTGCAGGGGCTGGGAGAGTCATAGCAGGAAACCAGTCAAACAACTGGCTTTCTAACACAGAGAGCCACTAACCAAGACTCTGAAGCAGAGAGAGAAATCAAGCAGGGATTTACCGTGGCCCCTTCTGAGCATTTACACACACACACACACACACACACACACACACACACACACTGAAATAAG
>JADRCD010210841.1:0-10718 GCA_019843815.1 Montemys delectorum
AACTGAAGGGGCCTTATTTGGCATCAATGCAAGGGGGAGTCCCTTGGTCCTGTGAAGGCTTGAAGCCCCAGTGTAGAAGAATGCTAGGGCGGTGAGGTGGGAGTGGATGGATGGGTGGTTAAGCACCGTCATAGAAGCAGGGTACAAGGGTTTAAGATAGGACTTTTGTAGAGGAGAAACCTGGAAAGGAGATAACATTTGAAATGTAAACAAATGAAATATCCAATTTAAAAAACAGAGAGAAATAATACTTTTGCTCTTTATAAAAAAGAAAAAGAAAAAGAAAAGAAAAGAAAGAAATAAGGACTACGCAGTCTGAAGCCTGGGAAGAAGCTGATAGTGTTATGAGGGCTGGAATACGGCTTGGAGAGCTGCACTCAGGTGAGGAATCAGTAGAGAAAAGGAAGACATCACAATGAAGCATATTTTAATGAAATTGACTGTTTTCAAGTAGACTATCACATTCAATATCATGTGTCCTAACAGCTTACTCTTTTCAAATCTTTACTTTAAAGCATTCCTAACAAAACAGTTCTCTCTTTTATGCCCTTAGTTTAGAAAATCAAAGATATACAATTACTGAGAAACAATGAATTTCAATCATTGAATTTTTCAATTTTTTTAGGTTTTTGTTTATTGTATGTGAAGGGGAATATCATATGTGCCATAGCTTGAGTGTGTAGGTTAGAAGAGAGTTTGAGTGAACTGCTCTCTCCTACCATGTATATCTAAGAATGAAACACATCCTCAGATGCAAACATTTTTAGGGGGTGATCCATCTTGTTAGACCAGAAATGATAGATTTCAAGAGTCTTCTACAGATAAGAATGCATATTTATGCATTATCAATATAGTAAAATAAAATTATTTACTGTTTAAATGGCATAAATTACAGATTTTACTAAGTAGGAGCCCAATGTTGTCATTGCAGTAACAATTCATTTAAAAAGTACCTAGAGATACATACTCTCCTTCCTTTAGTTCTTACTATAACTTCAAGTTTCGTTACAAGTTTTCTTCAGTGTCATGACTAAGAACTTTTCCTTCTAACCTCTCAAGAATGTCAGATGGATGATCATTTTGATGTGTTCTTGGATTCAGTTTGCAATGATTTTATTGAGAAATCGATCCATTCTTATCTCCTTGTGCAAATCTCGAGTCCAAGTGGATCAAGGACCTCAGCATAAAACCAGATATATTGAAACTAATAGAAAAGAAAGTGGGGAAGAGCCTTGAGCACATGGGCACCCTAGAAATTTTCCTGAACAGAACACCAATAGCTATGCTCTAAGATCAAGAATTGACAAATGGGACCTCATAAAATTACATAGCTTCTGTAAGGCAAAAGGCACTGTCAATAGGACAAAATGGCAACCAACAAATTGGGAAAAGATCTTTATCAATCCTATATCTGATAGAGGGCTAATATCCAATATGTACAAAGAACTCAAGAAATTAAACTTCAGAGAACCAAATAACCCTATGAAAAAATGAGGTACAGAATTAAACAAAGAATTCTCAACTGATGAATACCAACTGGCTGAGAAGCACCTAAAGAAATGTTCAACATCCTTAGTCATCAGGGAAATGCAAATTAAAACAACCCTGAGATTCCACCTCACACCAGTCAGAATGGCAAGGATAAAAACCTTAGATGACAGCAGATGCTGGAGAGGTTGTGAAGAAAGAGGAACACTCCCTCAATGCTTGTGGGACTGCAAGCTGGTACAACTACTCTGGAAATCAGTTTGGCAGTTCCTCCAGAAATTGAACATAGTACTACCAGAGGACCTAGTTATACCACTCCTGGGCATATACCCAGAAGATGCTCCAATATGTAATAAGGACATATGCTCCATTATGTTCATAGCAGCCTTATTTATAATAGCCAGAAACTGGAAACAACGCAGAAGTCCCTCAATAGAGGAATGAATACAGAAATTGTGGTACATCTACACAATTGAGTACTACTCAGCTATTAAAAAGAATGAATTTATGAAATTCTTAGGGAAATGGATGGATCTAGAGAATATCATCCTGAGGAAGGTAACCTAGTCACAAAAGAACACACATGGTATGCACTCTCTTTTAAGTGGGTATTACCCCAGAAGATCGGAATACATAAAGTACAATCCACAAACAACAAGAAACTCAAGAGAAGGAAGCCCAAAGTGTGGATACTTCATTCCTTCTTAAAAGGGGGAACAAAATACCCATGGAAGGAGTTGCAGAGACAAACTATGAAGCAGAGACTGAAGGAAGGACAATCTAGAGACTATTCCACCTGGGAATCCTTCCCATATTCAATCATCAAATCCAGATACTACTGTGGATGCCAGCAAGTGCTGGCTGACAGGAACCTGATATAGCTGTCTCCTGAGAGTCTCTGACAGTACCTAACTAATACACAAGTAGAGGCTCACAGTCATCCATTGGACTGAATACAGGGTCCCCATTGAATGAGCTAGAGAAAGGACCCAAGGAGCTGAAGGATTTGCAGCCCCTTAGGAGGCACAACAATATGAACTAATTAGTATCCTCAGAGCTCTCAGGGACTAAACCACCAACCAAAGAGAATACATGGTGGGACTAACGGCTCCAGCCACATATGTAGCAGAGGATGGCCTAGTCAGTCATCAAAGGGAGGAGAGGCCCTAGGCCCTGTGAAGGTTCTGTGCCCCAGTGTAGGGGAATGCCAGGGCCAGTAATCAGGAGGGGGGATGTGCTAAGGAGAGGGAGGGGGAAGGAACAGGGGTTTTTCTTGTTGTTGTTGCTGTCGTTGTTGTTGTTGTTACTTTATTTCTTTGTTTAGTAGGGGAAACTGGGAAATGAGGTATCATATGAGATGTATATAAAGAAAATATCTAATAAAAATGGGAAAAAAGAATGTCAGATGGACTAGTAGAAGAGTTTTGAAATTTCATCTACTAAGGACGCTGGAGCAGAAACATCACAAGTTGTAGGCTTGCTGGAGCTATAGTATGGTTTAAAGGCCAGCTTAAGCAACTGAGACCTTATTGCAATACTAAAAGCCCAAACAAGCTGTGGGTGAAACTCAATGGTGACATGCTTATCTGGAGTAAAAAAGGTTCTGGGTTCAATCTTCAATAGAACAGGAAGGTGAAACAGCTCCTGGGAAAAGGAATTTCCTACCACTTAGCATCACAGAGAAGTGATGCTCTCTGTTTCAGCCTTAAGTGTGACAATGACATGCTTTCTCTGGCCTTTATACACTTGAAAACTGTATCCAATGCATAACATTGGCTAAGCAGTCATCATTTTTATATTTATGTTGGTGAAAGTCTACCGAAATCATGAGAGAATGGTCCCAGGCCAGGACTAGGTCCTGCTTCCATTTCATCCTTCACAGAATTTCAGTTGCTCACATTTACCCCCATAAACTCCCTTTCTTTTTGGATGACATCATCTTTCTAAATATGTTTTTAAAAATAGACTTTCCCAACTTGTCTTCTTTTCCTAACCTAAATGGAAGAAGAGAACTAAATAAATAAATAAATAAATAAATAAATAAATAAACCCTTTCATCAAAGGGATGGCTGCCCAATTCCTGAGTATTCCATCTCAAAACTTTTTATCATGGAGACTCTGACAATGTTTGGCACCATCTGTGCCTTAGTTTTCTTTTCTTCTGATTTTTTTCTCTTTCTTTTTTCCTTTTTTTTCCCCCTTGAGCTGAGGTGCCAGCCGCACCAGCCTGTGCTTCTGTTTTCTGCCAAAAAGACAAAAAGAAAAAAAAAGAGAGAGAGAAATAAAAATGACATGAATACTAAAATAAAATTACTCAATGCTTCTGGTGTAAGCAGTGTACATTTCTACTGAGTTTTCTTTAAGAATCTGTTTTTAACATCCTTTACAATAGAATACGCACAAGAAAACTTGTGGTCTATTAGCAGAAAACAGAGGCCCTGGCAGGCTCCAGAGCAGCACAATCTTTGGGAGGCTGGGCAAGAACCCAAGTTTGTCCATGCCTAAGAACAACACTGTCTGCTAAAATTACAGTTTTCCCTTTTCACAAACCTCAAAGTTGTGAAACTTATACTAACTTTAAGAAAAGAACAGTTGGCCATACAAAAGATAACTTCCAAATCTTGAAGTAACTTGCTTATACTTGCAAATGAACCACTTGGACTGAGTCTGAAAATGTATTTGTTCCAATTATTCTGCAAAGGTAGCAAGCAGAAAGTAATCATTTTCCATGTTACTGGGATTAAGAGACTCCAAATGTTGGTTCCAAAGAAAGAATTTGACCAATACTTGTAAGTGGATGTATAAAAATGGATGCTATAGAAATGATAGCCACAATTTAAATAGCAAAACTTTTTATTCATTCTTTATATGCTCTGGATGATATAATAAATTTAAATAAAAAAGAGAACTACTTTTAAAGTGTTGATTCTAAGAAATTCCATAAATTTTTACAAAGACAGATACTGCTAATTCAACTTTGCCATTTCTCATTAAGTCACATATATATGACTAAAGAAGAATGAGGAAAAAGCAACCTGATACTACCTCTATAAATCAAATTACATTGCAGCAAATTACATCAAGCTTGACCTACTTATGAAATACTTTTATTAGTATCAAGTTGGGTGAAAGAGACTGGCTTTAGAAGCAGACTAAAATTCAATATAAAGCTATTAACTGGTAAAAAGCTATGAAGAGAAGAAGGATGCCAGGAAGTCCAGATGTAGTACATAGTAAACAAATTTATTGTCTTCAGGTTGGAAAGGGAAAAGGAAAGTCTAGGATCAATGTGTAGAATACAACCCTACCTAAGTCCTCTTCAAATTAGGAATGGCACTCCTAGGAGAGGTACCCCTTGTGAATGATGCACAGTGTTCATGGATTATCAGCTCCTTAGCCACTAGGAGAAGCACATTTTCATCATCTATTTGGATACAGTTGAAGGAAGACAGGCCAGCGCCTACCTGGATCATGCCAATGCCAATTAACAAGTTTATCACCCTATACCATGATAACTGAGGGACTTCACGAAAGTAACTTTTCTTGCTGTGATTTCACTGACTTAACACAGGCTAGAGCAGGAGGATATCCTGGGTTGCAACAGAGGCAGCAAGTTGATCTCTTTTGTTATTACTATTTTTAAATCAACACAAAATGGCATTCCTGCTTTGATAACGTATCTTTATTATGAATAAAGATTAAAGAATTTGTTCTGATGGAAATTTATAATGTGTAATTAAGACTGTAGTCTAGAAAATTCTATTCATATGACTCATGTTATTTTCTCCATGCAAAAATTCCAAAATTTTAGCAGTTTCTTTAATTATTTTAACTACTAGTAAGATAATTTCAGAGTTTTAATCATCATTTTATTTCCTCAGTTTTCTTTCCTCTCCATAAGTATCTTATTATGCAATGTATATCTTCAAAGTTCTTACCCAGAGACACTTATGGAAAAACATTACTACAGTTGTTGTATGAATAAAGATCTTTGAAATAGTATTTTATGAATCATGTTATTACAAATACCATAGCTACACTATAATATACAATTCTCTGCTACTACAGATATTGTTCTATGAAATGAAATATTTATTTCTAACAAAATTAATACAACTATATTTCAACACAACTGAATAATTTACTTAATGACCATAAATTGACTGAATATTGTCATAAAAATTTGGTGTGAGACAATGAAATGGAAAATACAAGAATTTATTTTTAATAACATAATTAATATTTGAATATTTTTAAAATAATGAGGATTGATCAGTACTAAATATCTATATTCTGTCAGTCTATCTATCTATCTATCTATCTATCTATCTTTTATCTATAAACATTCATGAATACAAATGCATAAACTTGTATAAACAGAGACTGGTTATTGAATCTTAGTTTTGACCTTATTTCCTAATATAAGTGTAACATCTCTCCTGACTCTTTTTGCAAACTTGTACTTTGTAAGGATAATCTTTGGAATCGGATTCCACTGAATTTTATTGATTATTTTTATTCGTCTGCATTTTAGGAGGTAAAGTATGCAAACTATATCAGTCTAGTGTAACCACAGAAGTATTTACATTTCATAAATTCATGAGTCTTCTGAAGTAAGTCATCAGTGACATCTATATTCTAAGCAACCCTTAAAAATCAAACCTCAAAGTATTTTACATATGTTGTTTGTACTATTTGCAAATATGTAATAGAAAAACCATCAGACTTTTGTATTATAAGAAGTTCTCTACTGATAAACTACAGTTAGTCATACAAACAAGATTTATCAAATATATTCCTTACAAATCCAAAATCATTTAAATTTGGGATTTTAAACTATTTATACTTTAGTCAGCATTTTAGTCAACATTTAAATTTAATTAAATTTCTTTGTCCTATTTTTTTGGCTTACTGTAGTAGATTCTCTATACTCTTAAATATATAAGAGATAGCTCACTTTTCAATTACAAACAAAAAATTAAAAATATATAAGAGATAGCTCACTTTTCAATTAAATCTAAAATATGTTACATGTATTTTACAAAACCTTTCAATTTTTCACTTTATATTATGTATTAGTTTTGTATGTAAAGTGCTAGGTAGTTCAAAAAATGAAGTATAATCCTCAACGTTAGGGAGATTTTTGTGTTAGCTCACCTTCACAACAACTTTACAGGGCAATAGAATCTACATAGAATAACAAATATAATCTTACATGTAGCTTCATTAATTTTAAAGATACTAAATAGTTTATATCACTGTCATTTTGTTTGATCCCATCACATGTCAGATTTAACAGATGTTTATTCAGGATGTTAACTATGTTCAGAACTCTAACTTAAGGGAGATATGAATGATGCAAACAATGATTGTGAAGCTAGGGTGTGACGTCATGCTTGGATAATGTAAACTATTAGAATGAATAGGCAGCTTTAATAATGTTGATGATAATACCAAGAGCTAATAAGGTTTCCAAAGGAGTTAAGAACACTTGTGAGAAAATCCTAATGGACTGGGAGATGCATAACTTCTGTTTCAAATTCCAAATAGAAGGTAGAATTGGCCTACAATAAAGTGCTAATATAATCAGAGTAAACTGGAATTGGTTTGTAGAGAATGATCCATGATTATGATTGGCCTTTTTTGGCCATATCATTTTCTGGATAGTGTCTTGGGGTTTCTATTGAGGGTTTCTATTGCTGTGGTAAAACACCATGACCAAAAGCAACTTGGTAATAAATAAATAAATAAATAAAGATTTATTTTGCTTATATATATTCAATTACAGTTCACTGAAGAAAACCAAGGCAGGAACTCAAACCTTTGAGGAACCTAGAAACAGGAACTGATGTAGAGGCATCAGAGAATGATGCTTACTAGCTTACTCCTCCTGGCTTGTTTACTCAGCATGATTTCTAAAAGAACCCAGGATCATCAGTACAAAGACTTCAACAACCATAGTAAGCTGTGACTACTTCAATCAACCATTAAATGAGAACTTTCCTACAGGCATGACTTCTTATAGCTAGATCTTCTAGAGGCATTTTCTAAGTTGAGATTGCCTCTGCTCAGGTGCCCATAAAATTATCAGGCACAGATAACATCTCCTAGGATGTAGGGACCTACAGACAGCTTCCTTTACACAGAAAACTGGTTCTTATATTCATTCCTGCCTCTATAGATTTCATTAGTGTGCATATTCACATTATTTATATTTTCTGAGCTACTCCATGCATTGCTATGTTATTTTTTAAGTGAATACTTCATAAGTGCTTTGATTTGTTTCTATTTTTTTCCAATCTGGAATCATTTTATTGAATTTTCAGGGAGGGAGGGCTAGTAGTGTTTGGTTTTACCCTAGTCTCTGAGCTATCTAAGCTTTGATTCTTCATGACCCAAGTAATGTCATGTACATGTTCTGTCTTGTGGAGTGAGACTTAAGCCAAATCAGACATTAGTTGGCTACTCTCACAAGTTCTGTATCCACCCCTGCTCTAGCATATAGGTAGGACAGATTTTAGGCCAAAACTTTGTCAGTGAGTTGATGTTTCCATTTCTATTTTGGTAGTCTGCAGCGTGCCTTCCATCACCAGGAATACTAGAACAAAGAGGTGAAAGCTCTATGTAGGCACCAGCTTGAATTCTCAATGTTCAATGAGTTGTGTAGGTGCTGTCTTCAGCAATGAGGATCCATGGTCAGTTTGTGGAGAGTAACTCATTGTCTTAACAATAGCCTGAGTGGCCTGTGGATTTCCATGGCATTTTCCTTTGCCCAATAACTTCACTGTATATAGCCTAGTTCCAGTACTGAAGTTTTCATTTGGTAACAAGAGATGGCCAGTCAAGCTTTGCCTACCCCATTATTAGACGATTTCATAAGGATCATCTTCATATATTTTAGCAAGTTTACACTATATTAGGTTTACATAAGATCCACCAAATGCCCCTCAATTCCATCTGTTTCTCCTAGCATGTCCTTCTTCAATATAATTTCCCATCCCCCTACTCATCTCATCTTCTTATTCCTGTCCTTACCTTTACCATCTAGTCATAAAATCTATTCTACTTCCCCATTCCTTGGAGCTTCATAAGTCATCAATAACCTTTTTCTATATATATGTCTGATTCTACGAATTATATTTTGGTTATTATTTATTTAATAGCTATTATGTCCATATATGTGAATACATACCAAATTATATTCCTGGATCTGGTTTATGTCAATCAGGCTCATTTGTTTCTAGTTATATCCATTTGCCCACAAATTTCATGATGGCATCTTTTTAACATTGTGTAAAACTACCACATATTCTTTATTCATTCTTCAGATGATGGACATCTAAGTTGTTTCCAGCACCTGAATATTATAAATAGAGAAACAGTGGACATCGTTGATCAACTGTCTTTGTGGTAGGATGACCTGTGCTTTGATTATATGCCCCAAAGTGATATAACTGGATTTGTGGTATATCTATTTCCAATTTTCTGAGGAAATTCTACACTGATTTCCATAGTGATTTTACAAGTTTGCACTTACCAATGGATGACAGTTTCCTTTATTCCAGAACCTTACCAGCATGAGCTGTCACTTTTGTTACTTATCTTAATCATTCTGACATGTCTAAGATGGAATCTCAGTGTAATTTTGATTTGTATTTCCTGATAGCTAAGGATGTTGAACATTATGTGAGTGTTTCTCAATCATTTGAGTTTTCTGTGTTGAGAGTTCACTGTTTAGATCTTGTAGTGGTTTGAATATAGTTGACACATAGGGAGTGGCACTGTGGGAGGTATGGCCTTTTTGGAGGAAGTGTGTCACTGTGAGGGTGGACTTTGGAGGTCTCCTATACACAACCTTTATCCAGTGCAGAAGAGAGGTTCCTCCTAGTGGCATTCTGATGAGAGTCTCCTTCTGGATGCTTTTGGATTATGATGTAGAATTCTCAGCCCTTCCAGAATCATGCCAGCCTGGATGCTGCCATGTTTCCCAACTTGATAATAATGGACAGAACCTTTGAAATTATAAGCCAGCTCCAATTAAATGTTTACCTTTATACGAGTTGCCTTGGCTATAAAGCAGCATACAGCAATAAAACTGTAAGTAGGAAAGATCTGAACACCATTTTTAAATTGAATTGATTAGTTTTTAGATATCTAGTTCGTGTGTTTACACACTACACACACACACACACACACACACACACACACAAATTAGCCCTCTATCAGATGTGGAATTGATAAAACCCCTTTTCCATTCTAGGAAACTGCTATGTCCAAATGACAGTGTCCTTTATCTTACAGAAGCTTTCAGATTCATGAGATCCTGTAGAGAGTATCTATTATAAACATCACCTGTCAATAAAAAAAAAAAATGGCCAGTGTGTTGAGACAGGAAATAGGATGTGATACACTGGGAGGAGGAGAGAGGATTCTGGGAAATAGTATGGGAAAAAATGAGAGATTCAAGAGAGCCCAGAGATAATTACTGACTGAGGAGACAGACATAAACCAACAAGTTGATGAAGGAAGAAATGGATCAGGATTGAAAAGTGGTTAACTAGCCAAGTGGTAGTCATAAAATAGTTTAAATAGTTAAATAAGTTAAGAGCTAGTTAGGAAATGAGCCAAAGCTTAATGGCCTAGGCATTTAATAATATGTCATTAGTTTCTAAGTTATCATTCTAGGACTCGGGCCTGGAAAGGAAAATTTAGGAGGAGGAACTAATACTAAAATCTGATTGTCTAATTGGTTCTTGATTGTGTCAATAAAGTTGGCAGAAGCCAGTTGCTAGGCAAAAGGAAAAGGGTGGGACTTCCGGATCCCAGTAGGAACAGAAGGTACGCAGGAAAGGAGGAGGGCTATCAACCAGGCTTTGGACTGATAAGGATGCAACATCCATGTTAAGTGTGAGAGCAAAGAGAACCAGTTGTCTGAAATAGGTTAGCTTATAAGAGCCCAGAAATTGTGCTATATAACTATTTTTTATCATTTATTTATTTTTATTGGATATTTTATTTATTTATATTTTAAAGATATTAAAACTCTCTTAATGTTTTCCATCCTTTGAGCATAGGTGGGCAGAGAAAGAGAGCTGCTAGGGCAATATCTGGTGGCTTGGCTTGGCGAAGCTTGCCAAGAGGGGCCGGTGGAGTGCAGACAGCAGCTCCTGGCTTTCCCAGGTTGAGGGATGGTTGCAATCAAGTTGGAGCTTGGGGAACCAGAAAGGTCA
>JADRCD010210842.1:0-10218 GCA_019843815.1 Montemys delectorum
TCCTCTCTTTTCCCTCTCCTTCCTCTCTTTTCCCCCTCCTTCCTCTCCTTCCCCCTTCCTTTCCTTCCCTCTCCTTCCTTTCCTTCCCTGCTTTAGTTGTTGTTCTTCTCTCCCTGTCTCTGTCTCATCTCTATTTGTCTGTCTTTACCTTTCTTTCAATATCTGCCTGTTTGCCTCTCTCTCTCTCTCTCTCTCTCTCTCTCTCTCTCTCTCTCTCTTTGGAAACTATTATAAGAAAGTTAAATTTATTGTAGTAATTAAATGAATACCACACAATTAGGATTCTATTTTTAGTAAAGGTCTGATTTTGATGACAGATTTGATATTATATCAAAGTTGTAGAGAAAGTGTGTGTCACAAAATAAAAAATAATAAATTTTAGTGTTTTAACCATGCTCTTCATTACTTTCAAATAAAAATACAGTGTTTTTTAAAGTTACTGTCTTTTTAGACAACAGTTTTCAAATTATAAAGCAAAATGAAATGGATTATGGTAATTATTCTTTCAGAAGGGAGGAACAAAATATACAAAAGTAATTTTTCCCCTGTCTATACAGACCTATGCATTGACAATTTAGACAGATATAGTGAGCCTTCATAATTTATATCTAATATTCTTTGCATTCTGTCCTGAAAGAAGTGTGCACTGTAAACCAATATTCTACAGAAATGCCCAGGAATAGTTGGCATTTATAAAACATCTGTCAACTTTCCAAGGCACTGTTAAGTTATTTCACTTGGTCTTCATATCAGATCCTGGGGTGACCATGTCACATGAAATTGGGGAAGAGGAACATGGGTTAGGTTAGGGTTGAACAGTAGACAGACCTGCTTTGTGTGGCACTGCTGCCATGTTATATCAAGACTGACCTAGGGCAGGAAATAAATGACATTTCTGAAAGGAAGCTGGTGGTTGTTCGCAGTGATGCGCTTTCATGATGAAGACTATACAGATATATAAGAAACAATACTATCACACACATTGGCACAAACCTCTTTCAGTTAATAAAATTTAAAATGCAGTGTTTCATATTACAAATCAGTGCCTTTAGGCAAAAAAAAATAGGATATTGATATCTATCATATATAAAGAATGGAACAGATAAGACACCAAATAAAATCAAATTAAGAAATAGTCAAATAAACTAGTTCTCTAAAGTCCAATAAATGTACATAGGAATGTTCAAAATTCTTGGCAGAGGAATTCAAACCAAAACTTGGGTTCTGTCATCAGTTGGCTGAGTTAAAGGCATGGTCATGTTGTCTTTCATCTGCTCCTCACAGAACTCAAGGTTCTTTGAAAGAAAAGGAAAATAGAACTTTGGCTACTGAGACTCAATGCCAACTATTCAACTCTCGGGGAAGTAATTCTACAAACAGAGGACCATCTCTTCTATCCTTCCAAAGACTGCCACTTGCTCGCGGAAGCATAGTTTGATGTAGACTGGAGAATTATCCCAAGTCCTATGCTAACTCCTAGGAATACTAATCTTGTTTTAGACTGGAAAAAGTAAAGTAACAACATGCCCAAATTCACCCATAGCACATTTTAGGATGATCTGTGGTGCATAGCATGTTAATTTTGCAAGTTACCCATTTGTTTGCAATCCTACATTCAAATATCCAGCATGTACAGCTACACACAATAAACTAAAAATAGCAGTTATCTTGTAATAAATCCAATCTAAACTTCATTAAGAAAATAATGCAGGGTTATAAAATACCACCTATTAGGTTATTGCCACCAACAATATAGCTCCTCATTATTTGCTGATAATGTAGGCAATTTGAGGATAAAGATCCCCAAATCCAAGTATTGTGTTTCTTTGATTTATATTTGTTAATATTTTTGTTTTGTTTCTATGCATTGGCTTTGGCTTCCTTTTCTTTTTCAGAAAATGAAGCTGTAATCACACTTAGGTTACTGTGAGATGACCTCTTGCTATCTCTATGATAGCAAGTCCTGTGAATACCCTTTTAGGACAGAAGAACATGTCTATGTGGCCTTGGAGAAGTCTTCATGGGGAAAGAGGCCTCAGTTGCTTTTTAAAATGCAGACAAACTTTACATATAGGGAATATGAATAAAAGAGAAAATTAGTTGTTAGGAGTAAGTTTGGCATGAAAGAAGACAAAGACTGATTCAAAAGTAAATCAAGTACATACAGGAAATTGTACAGCAAAAACAATAACAAAAAACCAAAACAAAACAAGCAAACAAACAGAAGAAAAGCCTTGATCTCAAGTGTCATTAGATTTTTTTTTTTTTTTTTTGCCTATTCATTTTCTTCAGGAATACTAACAAGCTGAAATGTTTAAGGCACTGTCTCATACATAGGAGATTCTGAGGTTTAATTCTGCAGCAGATTTAGAATGGCTGAGTCAGCAAGCACATCAAGGTTAAGAGTCTAGGCTGGACATATGATTCTGGATAGAGGTATGAGTAAATAAGTATACAAGGTATTAAAGGATAGAGCTAACTCAAAGCCTTAACTATACCCACTGGGAAAGTTTCCCAAGTGCAGCAGCTCCAAGCTAAGTACATTTGTTCCCAATATTCAAATTCAAAACAGTTTTATGTTAAAGTTTAGTTAATGAGGAAAAGTATAACTATTGTATTTAGAATAGCTTACCTACTTTCTGTGAGTAAATCATGATCTTGTTCATGGCCAAGAGTATCAAGCACTAATCGCAAAGACCTGTGCAGTTACATTTAAATAGTTTAGTTGAAAACATGCATATCATATAGATGGCAATAGCCCTGTGTAAAACTTAATATGGAATAGTAAGATACAGAATGAGCTGATGTAAAATATGTCTTTAAAGATGAGTGGGAGCTCAGTGAACTATGCAGTTATATCTAAAAAATATCTAAAGAATATTTTAGTAGTTGAGGTATCATTATTACTTGCAATCAAATTAGCAAGAAATATAAAAGTAATCATGAATGTGTAAGGTAATTTTTTTTTTAAATTTAGCAATATTACATTAGACAATGAAGAAGGGAAAATACTAACTCTGAGTTAGAGAGTTCAAGGAACCAAGGGTGCTAGATCATATTAAAGTAGATTTCACTAGTGAGATGTTTTACTCTCTTCATGCAATGTAGAAAATTCTAAGTCATTCCTGACAAATGGTCATAGAGATTCTACATAATATTGAGCAGTATTTTCCACTGAGAAACACCAATGGTGTGGTCAAATTCAACCTTTTTTCCTAAACTGTCTTCCTCAACATCAGCTTATCTCATTCCAGTCTTGCTAACAGCATAAAATAAGATTGTTCTTCCTAAGAATTGTCAATTCTTCAGAAACACCCAAACTTATTTTTATTGAATATTTTATTTACCAAAAAAACATCTCTTATTCTGTTCAGGTACTGGCACACTAGTCAGAATTAAAAAAGAGTTACCACCTACTTGGAGTTGAACTCCCCCATTCCTAGATTTGGTTCCCAAAGACCTAGATCAATGTTCATGTCTCTCCTTATAGCTCAACCCAAGTTCTGATGCCTAAACGTGAGTGTCAGAACACAATCAACAGCTGCCAGGGTGCTACAGTGCCACCAAACCCCAGCCACCAAACCCCTGCCACCAAACCCCAGCCACCAAACCCCTGCCACCAAACCACAGCTAGCCTTTGACAGCAAGAACTCAGTACTCCAATTCAGCTGAATCACAAGAAAACAACCTTAAAATCAACTTTATGAAGATGACAGAGGTCCTTAAAGAAAAATGGAAAAAAAAATCCCTTAAAGAGGATATGGATCAAGGACTAACACTCCTCCACTGGGAGTGCAAACATATACAACCACTTTGGGAGTCAATATGGTGGTTTCTCTGAAAACTGAGAATCCTACCTCAAGACCCAGCAATATACACAAAGGATACTTTATCCTATTACAAGGATGCTTGCCAAACCATGTTCATAGCAGCTTTATTCACAAAAGCCAGGAACTGGAAACAACCTAGATGTCCTTCAACCGAAGAGTGGATAACGAAAATATAGTACATTTACACAAAGGAGTATTAATCAGCTATTAAAGGGGTGACATGATATTTTTCAGGCAAATGGATAGAACTAGAAAAAAATCTGAGTGAGGTAGTCCAGACCCAGAAAGACAATATGATATGTACACATTTATAACTGAGTATTGGCTGTAAATAAAGACAATCATGCTATGGTCAACAGACCCAGAGAGGCTGAGTAACAAGGAGGATCTCCCTGGGAAGTACAGATTTTGCTGGGGGTCAGGGCTAAGGATCAGGTAGGAGGAGGTAAAAACTGGGAGAAACAGATATAATTGGGGGGGGCATTTCCAGGGCAAGGTGGAAACCTAGTGCAACAGAAGCTTCGTGGAAGCTATGAGAGTAATCCTAGAAAAGACTCTTAAGTAATGGAGACATGCAGTAGGAACAGGCTATCTTCTGCAACTAGGCAAGGATTTCAGTGGAGGGAATGGGACACCAACCTAGCATGTTTGCCTCCCTGCCAGGGTGCCTGGAGCACTGCCAGCAAGCTGCTCAGAGGAGGCAGAACAACAATGTCAGTAATGGGGGTCCTCAGCCTGAGTTTCCTCAGTGGCAAAGAGCAGAGTCTGGGAGGATTGCTGTGGTTGTGATCCCAGTCTCTTGTGTACCTAAGCACTGCTGGTGTACTTCTAGGAACATGGGTCCCGGTCCACAGTTCCCTTTCATGTGCCCACACACCAAGCTGGAAGGGAAAGGCAGAAAGTAGGATGGGGGCAGAACTTGATTTGGATCCAAGTAAGCGCTGTGCTGGGAGAGAGAGGACGTTCTCCAGGATATTTAGGTGCAGCAGCTCTTTAGGATGAAGTCCTCCCTCTTGAGATGCCCCACCCCAACTCTGTGGCCATCCTTGATGAAGAGATGGTCCTTTCTTGTCTTATTTGATGGCAAATGTATATACCTTATACAGGGTGAACCAGGGACTCAGTACCTTTGTGGGAAGGAATGCCCACCAACGTGAGTTCATTGGCTGAACACTACAGGCATACCTAGATACTTCATTATCATGGAGAACTTCAGGTTTTATGCAATGTTCTCAGTGGGATATTGTGATACCTGTCCCAGAGCATGTAAAGTTTGGTAGGGAGCTGGCCCCACACATGCTAAAATTCTAACTTCCTTACCATTTCTTTGGTCTGGTGGTACATCCCTTCTGCCTCGCACACATACAGTTTGCTCTGCCTGCAGAAAATATGGTAGAACAAGAACTAAGCAGAATCTCCATCAAAAAGACCAGAGAGGAAACTGGTGGGAACAAATGTAGAGTCCCACAACCAAACATTAAGCAGAGCTTTGAGAGTCATGAGAAGAGTAGGGGTGAGAGGAGGGTGCTTGGAGGAATCAGAGAAGTCAGGGACACCATATGGCCCACAGAATCAACTGACTGGGACTCTTGGGGGCTCACAAAAATCATGGAACCTTTAGGGGTCTAACCTAGTTTCTCTCTATATATGTTATGGCCGAGTAGTTTGGTGCTCTTCTGGGCACCCTAACAGTGGGAGCAAGGGCTGACTCTGACTCTTTTTGCCTACTTGTGGGCCCCTTTATCTGGTGGGAACTTTTCCCTCCTAATGGATTGCTTCGTCTAGCCTTGATATGATGGTGTGTGCCTGGTCTTATTTAACTTGTTATGCTATGTTTGGTTGATGTCCCTGGGAAGCCTGCTCTTCTCTGAGGGATAGCAGAGGTGGAGTGAGGAGAGGGGAGAGGTGTGGAGGAGAGACTGAGGAGAGGGGAGGAAAGAGGAAGGGAGGGGAGGGGAAACCATGGTCAGGACACAGTATACGAGAGAAGAATAAAGCAAGGATAAAGAAAGAAAATAAAAACATCCCATTGCCATTGCTAGTTAAAATGTTTTCAACATTTCAAATAATGAGACAAGAATCTCTGAAAAGGGTGGAACACACATCTGTATTCTGCAGCTCTCATGCATTATCTCACTTAATCCCATTAGAAAGAGAATATCATTAGAACGGTTCCCATTTATCTTCTTTTAAATTGATTTTTAAACACATTGCCATAACTGCACTGTCATTCTTTGTAATTTGTTTGAATACCTTGTCTTTGATTTTTAATTATCTGAATTTAATTAGCATTTAGCATCATGGTTTATTTAGGGAAATGTGAGGAAGGTCTAGGGGCGAAATCACTCAGTTCTTACCAGAAGCTCTCTAGGGACATCTCATATTTTGCTTCATTCCACCTACCTAAACTTCATCTGGGGATGGTAAGTTTAAAAAAAGAAAGAAAAGTACTTTAAGTAACTCAACCTATATTTTCATAGAAATTTGATGTTCCTGTGATGAAGCAGATGACTGTTGCAGTGAATAGAAGTTCAGCTAAACAGAGTTGACTGGCTTTAATACCTCTACTCTTTTTCCTTTATAGCAAATGCAGATGTTAATGCATTTACCTCCTGAGATTCTACGAGCTGTGTTCTTCCAATCCCAGCACCTGGCAGCCTTACAAAGCACCTGCTTAATCCCAGAGAGCAAAGCTTCCCCAGTGATACTTTTTCAGCCTAGACAAGGATCCCAGTGAAGTAGCCTGTTTAGTTCCTGTTAAAACACACACACACACACACACACACACACACACACACACACACACACACACACAGAGAGAGAGAGAGAGAGAGAGAGAGAGAGAGAGAGAGCAAGGTTTTTTTCTTTTTCTTTTGTTTGTTTGTTTGTTTGTTTGTTTTTTGTCTTAGAGCTTTATTGTAGAAAACAGAAAGAGAGAAGATAGAAAAGTGTAGGCTGGCCATGGCCATGTGGAGAGAGGGGAAAGAGAGGGGGAGAGAGGGAGCAAGAGGTGAGAGTCCACAGCGAGGTTTCTTAAGTGCACAATACTCATTGTGGCACTGGAAGTCTTGAACATTTTTGTTTTACCAGGAATAATATTTCTGTGGAGTTCCAGATTATAAAAGCACCTCTACATTATGACTTCTAACCCCACCCTGACACCTATCCTGATACTTACTCCAGTTAAGCAGTCTCTAAGACGATGTATGTGATGAAATGGGATCACAGCTAGAGGCCTCATCAGTCAACACCAGAATTCTAGTAATGGTAACCTTGTAATAACTGGAAGTACTGCAAATATCCACCAACTAGGAAATAACGAAAGCATATCATATGCATACAAGAGAATAATACGACAAATGAACAGGAACTGCAGCAGCACGGACCAGCTTCCCATGCATATGCTAATGCATAATGCAGTGAGACATTCTCTATATACTTACTCCATTAGAGAGATAGAGAAGGGCAGATTCATAGGCTAGCAGAAATTGAGTTGAGGGATAGGGGACTGACTAAATAGGGAAATTAAGGAACAATTAAAATGTTTTATACTTTTATTGTAGTGCTAACTGCATAAAATGAATGCATTTGTCTAAATTTAAAGAAGTAAATGTGGATGATGAGAGGATTTTCTCTTTATAAACTATAATTCAACAAACAGAAAATTCTACATCTTCTTTCACTTTTGTACTATGTTCTACTCACTTCTTTATCTTCCTCAGCTTTGGAGTATGTCTGCTCATCTTTTAGACCTCAGACTTTAACATTAATCTGCTTAACTAAATTATCTCTCTGTTCCCAGACCAGGCCAATGGATCATCGAGGCTGGGTTTCTATCCCTTGTGTTCTGTCTCTCATGAAACAATACAGCAGCAATGTCTGGTGCTGTCTCCTAAGCACCTAAGGGAAAGGATAAGGTCTTTTTCATCTTTAACTTTAACCCATGTATAAAATGATAGAATTTGACTTATCTCAAGCTTAAGGCTTTCTTTAACAGTAAAATACAGTAAAATTACTTTTAACACATAGGTTAAATATAATATACTCTGAATTGCAACAATTGTATCAACTATTATTGGATGATTCTACTCTGAGTTACTTGATATGTATTTTGTTGGTACAATGCTTGTGATGTATATGTAAAATGCAAAGGGCTAAAACATCTTAAAAATTAAAAAAATGGTAACAGCAGTTATCATTTTTAACTGTTCTTCTGCTGCTTTTTTATTTTGAGCAACTCTTTTTATCTCAATTGATGCAAATGTATGCATACAAAATTATAAAGCTCTCTGGACTGAGGCAACCAGGATGTTTCATCGGCCAATGAGTCATTTAGAGGATAAAGATACTCCATGCAAATTAAACTGCTCAGCTGAGCCTGTTTTATAACATTCCAAATTGCTTACCCTATCTTCTTTCCTGAGACACAAAAGAAGACTTTATGACCTGATGGTAGTGTGGTGCTGTTTGGAAAACAGGTATTATGCAATAGTTACATCCCAACAGAGAGCTTGACACTTGGCTGCCCTTTGTATAGTCCGTCACCTGAGGGCTGAGGTTTACATACAGTATTACTTCTAGCATGTGGCCATTCATATTCAAAGCCTGATCTGTGTTATGTACTTAGGACAGTAAAATCATGCTAATCAATTTAAAAAATTAAGAGGTAAGTAAAAATTCATGTTGGACTATGAGCTTGGCATCTATAATTTGTTTACCCTCATGTAATGGTCAGAATTCAGTAATCTCATCCCATCCACTTTTGCAGGATTTACTGAACAAACCTGTTGCAAACGGGGCAACTCTGCAGTTATTTTACCAGTGGTATCTGCTTCAAAACACTATCAGTCCTTCTGCTGAAGAGTAATGGGGAGCAGGGAATAGAACTTATGACATATGAAACAGGATGCCTAGGAGCCTTATCACCATCCTGGTATGTAACTGTGTCAGTTATAAATGTTTCCAGGATGTATAATATATTATGTATATTTGTTGCTAGTAATCTAGAAAACCTATAACAAGTTGTATAAAAACTATCTCTTAATATGAATATTTCTGAAAACCTTAAACTTTCTCAATAAAAATGAACTTATTATAAATACAATTAAAATAAACCCTCAAGGGCAGATGATGCTATCTCATCACTGGATTTCCTTTCCCCTCCCTTCTTGTTTAACTTTTCCCTTCTCTTCATCCTTTCTTCCCTCTTTCTCCCCCTCTTCTTCTCTTCCTTCCCTTCTTTCTATTTAAACAAGCAAAGGTTGAAGTTATGTAACCACAGACTAAATTGCTTTCACCCAAAGTCTACTCCTAGGTAACAGTATTAGAAGGAAATTCCACTTTAGCTTTCAAAAATATATAATACCACATATATTATAAATCACATTAATAAAATCACCATGCCATATTTGCAACATAAATATTTATTTTAATACCATTAAAATAGTAATTGATATTTAATAAACATGTGAATGCTGACCTATTATATAATGTTCATTTTGTTTTAAAGTTCATAACCAATATAAAGAATAATTAAGTCTTTAAAATCACTGTGATACAATCAAATTTGACCGAAGGAAAGCACACATTTCAAGAAGCACTTATTTTTGCACTTAAATGGTCAATATTTAATCAGTAGGCTAAGTGCCCAACTTCAGGGTTCTAAAGCAAGCAACTGTTATCAACACCAGTTAACAGGAAGTAGTACAGAGTTCTTTCACATAGTTGTACATTGTTACCTATCACCACTAGCTTATTGTGAACAAAATCTAAAAGGAGTTGAGGTTGTCAAAAACTTAAGAAAAATGGGTGCATGTAAAGCAGTCAGTGTTACATGGCTCCTTTGAGGAAGAATGATAACGAGCCCAGTGCAATAAGATTGTTCTTCGTGCAGTCTCTTGTCTCATTCTCAATTTATTTCATGGCAGAGACACTTAATGATGCAATAAAAATGCAAACAGTTAATTCTTTCTGCCAAACAGTCAATGACAGTAAATCACATCATACAGGAAGCAAATCTAGGCAAGCAATTTGCTATGTACTTCGCAGCAGCCACAATCTCATTACACTCCTTGCTTCCTCCAGTCCTTATGAGACCTTTCTTTAACACACAATACTCTTGTTACCTTGATAAGGAAGAAAATATAAATCTATTTACTACTCTGATGAAGATCTCCACTTATATTTTAATGAAAACATTAATTAATCACACAGTCAATCTGAATTTCATTTTTTTGTCAAGTACTACCTTCCAGGTTGCAAGTATATTAGGGAAGAGGTGATCATTAATCTTTACTAGAAAACACAATTGAATTGGTAACTGTTTTTAAGCTAATGCCCCACAGTAAAGAAGATAATTTTCCATTTATGGCTATAGTACCCTCAGAGC
>JADRCD010210844.1:4249-22818 GCA_019843815.1 Montemys delectorum
AGAGAGAGAGAGAGAGAGAGAGAGAGAGAGAGAGAGAGAGAGAGAATGAACAGTTTTACTGGGACAATTTTGTAGAGACAGGTTGAAGAGAGAATAAACGAGACACAGTGAAGGCAGAACAAACCAGAGAATAAGAAGGAGACAAAAGATTAGAACATATTGCCAGAGTTTGTCTGAGGCCAATCAGAGCAATTCAGGAGAGACCATATTAAACCATTCAGCTTGGAGAGTCGTTTGAGCCAGCTGAGTCGAACCAGCCAGTCAGAGCTCAGAAAGAGTTGGAAAGGGTGAGCTTATTCAGCATTAATCTCAGAGGCTGAAAACATTCTAGGCCTAGATAAGATTGTAGGAATTCTAGAAGCTTCCTGGACTTGACTTAGGTTTGCAGCAGAGACAGTAAGCCTCAGAGACAACAATTACCTCAGGCAAATAAAAGATACTTTACAATTTTGGGCTATTATATGTTGGAAATATGTAATTCTCTTTCTTTCTTTCTTTCTTTCTTTCTTTCTTTCTTTCTTTCTTTCTTTCTTTCTTCTTGGTTGTGAGTCTAGCTTTTAATAGTGGAACCATCTCTCTAGTGTATAATTTGATTTTTGATTTCACAATTGGCTGCTATTAAGAAATTGCCTTGAGTCTCAGAAGAGCATTTGGATTTTAAATAATGTTGAGACTGAAAGACTTTTTGAGTTGGATTACGTTTATTTTGTGTTATGAAATGGCCGTAAACACACAGGGTTTGGGTTAGGGAGTGAGTTGTGATGGTTCGAAAGAGATTGAATGAGATGTTCTCCATAGGCTCAGATGTCTGAATACTTGACTTCCAACTAGTAGTACTGTCTGGATGGGTATAAGAAGTGTGGCCTTGTAGTTGAATTATGCCACTAGGAGAATGCTTTGAGGTTTCAAAGATTAAACAATTCCCAGTTCACTCTCTCTGTACTTGCGGTTCCACATGTGCTCCCTTAGCTGTTCTTGTCAACATGCTTGACTTCCAAAAACATGGCTACAATGCCAAGAACTCTGAGTGTACAATAGAATACAATGATAAGTTTCAGAAAGAAGAATTGGAGACTCCCAGTTGTTTCCTTAGCAGTGTGATAACAGTGGTAGGGAAATTCAAGGGGAGGGAATGTGGGTTATGGAGATCTAAGCTTAAGTCTTTGAGAGTGGGGTACCCATGCCGATTATAACATTAGTTTTCCTTATTCATAAACAAGCTAAGTGGTATCTACCTGGAAGGCTATTAGGAGAATAGGAATAAGGCTCTGGGTACATTGTTAAATAATGGTAGCTCCCCAAAGAATGATAGGATTATCTCCTTAATGGGATTATGCTACTACTACTATTCTAAGGTCATTGCCTTAGACTGATCAGTAATAGGTGTTTTTATATGCAAACGAGTTTATTTTCAACAATGCTAAGTGGTTACTTACTAACTAGAAGTTCTGGTTCATTTAATGTGCTGGGTACTCATTATTTGTGAGCTTGGTTTCTGTTTGTTAGAAGAATGAAAATTTCAAATATCCTTCACATTTATAAGATATAAGGGCCTGAATTCACAAGTATAGCATTTATTTCTAATACTAAGCAACTATAGAGAAAAAGAAATGAATGAAAAATAGTAATAAGAGTTATTCTCTAAAGAAAGGAAATTAGGTCTGTCCTTCTAGGGTGGTTAATGAATTTACTGTTCTGTTCCAAAGAGGGAAAAACATCTTTGGAAGCTTTCTAAGAGCACACTTAGCTCATTTCTTTTTTCTTTTATAAATATTCAGTGGAAATAATGTACATAAGAATGCAAGGCATCAGGCTTCGAGTGTTCTTAGCACACTGAAGACCATTAGTGAAGACCTGTTTACAGCCCTGCATTTTCAGAGAAGTGTAACACCACCAAATTACAGCATGGGTTTCTCTTTAGATGGCACTTTCAAGTGTGTCTTATTACCAGAATTTCACTGGGAAGAGGGGGGGTATTCTAAGCATCTCCAGATGTAAATATGACAACTGAAAATCTCAAAATTTCAATTTTGAGCGCAGTAACTATGAATAGAAAGCCAGAGCATCCAAAGATATCCAGACACTTGTTTCACAGCAGTTAAAGCCCCCCAGTGTGGCAGAAATACGTTTGAGCAGTCTGGTTTGTTCTGCCCTCATGTTAATGAAGCCCAATACAGAGTACTGTTCTGAATTTCTTCTTACACACTATGAGCTAAACACAACAGAAGCACATTTTAATTACATGCATTTTGATTTAGATTCAATCCAATTGGCCAGCCCTCAGGGCCATGTTTTTAGGGCTTAACTAACCACTGTGGCTTTTCCTTCTCTTCTGGCAGCTTCTTCATCTTATGGTCCTCCTCCAACCCAAGCCCATGAAACCTAAACTCCACCTATGTCTCTTCTGCCCAGCTATTATTGGCTGTTGACATTTGTATTACTAAATCAGAAATAATTTAGGAGCAAGGTCACTAGCTACTGGCTGTTGGCATCTGTTATTTATCAATCTTAAATAAGTTAGGAGCAGAGTCACTTGAGTCTACATACAAAGTCCAGGTGTTGGTGGCCCACATTTAACATTACAATACAGAGTAAAGGACCAACCTCAAGAAGTGTTGATTTATAAGATTTCTCTGTATGTTAAAGGCACATGCTAGTCTGTCATTTATGTTGCAACTATTTTCTTCTGTTATTTATCTTTTAATTTTTTTTAAAAATGAAGGCGTGCTTACGTGTCAAACTTTTGAAGATTTTAAACATGGGTTCATTTTCTTTGACTTTAGTTTTTTAAATGCTTGGTCATATTTGAGATTAGATAAATATTACTAAAGGGTTTGTACAGGGGTATGACATAAAGAGTGAGTTGCATAAATTAATCTAATTCCTTACTTGGGATAAAGTGAATTGAAAGGAAAGAAGAACAGGGTTGAATACAACAATTTTAGTAATTTTTAAAAAAGTAAATAGCTTCATTCTGTTCAAAAGAGAACAAAAATTCTCTTCGGCATTAAAGGTTTGCTGACAGGAGACATTTCCATGCAGATAGCTTGATGGGAGCTGGGTCTGCCGGAGGAACAATTCCCTGCAATTTAACAATACCTTGCAAGGTCAGAGAGATACTTAAGGAAGCAGCTTGCTTCCCTACCTAGACACCCCAATGGATTTAACAAAATATGTGCCCAGCTGTATTTCTATCAGTTTCCAACCTTTGTCCTGGGTCAGCCCTACTCACCCTCCGAGCTGCTGAGCTGCCTGCCTCCAACTGTGATAAATGGCTAGCCACCTTGTGGGCAGAACGCTCACTCAGCCTCCAGGTGAACCTGCATCTCCCTGATTTGCAGATTGCTTTTGTACCTGAGTTTTAACTGCTTTTGCTTTGATCTCAGCCTTGTTTATGATTTTCTTGGTTCACAGAACCAGGTGCTATGTGAGTTACATTTCGTAAGTTCTTTTTTTCTGGGAAGTATTGGAGAAGTACTTCTTTAGAATTAATTTAGCTTCTTTCTTTCTTTCGTACAAATAGATCCCATGTCCATTCCTAGATCTACAGTTTGAAGAGACCAAGTCATGCTATGTGTGTTTTGTGATATCTTGCATGTTACAGTCAGTCTTTGGAGTTTGCTCCCATGCTGACCAAAGAAGGAGAGTCAATCTAATCTCCAAGACATCCTTCCACCTTGTTAAACCCTTTGTAGTTCCCTTTGCACCTTCCAACAGCTGCAGGAATGCGATATTATAAAAAAGATACAGGGAGAACAATGGTAAGCTGTGAATGATGGGTGTTTCTATCCACCTTTATATATTAGCCAATGGAACAATAGCAATGCAAAGCTGACTGTTGGAGCTATGTCTCTGTAGTTCCAACCACCAGTCCTTTTGAGCAGAGTGCAAGGGCAGTGATTGTTCAATGTGACCAACCCAACAACCACAGATTTATTTAGGAACTTGTCAGACAGCCTTTATCTTGGTCCAGCTGCTAGAAAACTCTGAATCGGCCTCCGAAATCAACATATTAACACACCATCCAGCTCAAATTTTGCTAGACAGGGCAGGTAGCCAGGTAGAACTCATATGTAGTCCTCTAGGTTTCAGTTAGTCATTACCTTGTAGTTAATGCATGTCTCCTAGGTATGCAGTTCTGCAATTACTTAATGGAGTCTGGCTGAGAAAGACTCTGACAAATGCTCAAGGTACAAAAGAAGGAAGGACACAGGGACTCATGTCCCTTATGAAAAATGTTATTCAGATTTGACTCTAGTTTATTGATTCTCATTGTTTCTTTCACATTAAGACAGCTGTAGTTATGGAAAGTCGGTGTGTCTTGTGCCATACCAATCACTGTGAATGGGCCTCAGAAATCAACCTATTAATGCACCATCCAGCTCAAATTTTGCTAGACAGAGCATGTAGCATGGCACTCTGAAAGAATGGGCTCTGGTGGCCTGACAAAATTCTGGAATTCAGGGAACAAATCCAGAAAACATCTGGATGAAGTGGCTGCAGGGAGAGCAGAGGGAGCTGCCCCAGGCCCTGCCTGGAAGACCTGTGCTCATCCATGTCTTATTTAACATTTTCATTAGTGGCAAGAGGAAGGGGCAGAGAGGGACTGTCTACCAAGACAATGACTGACAGTCTGAGGATGCAACAAGTTCATGCTGAGCTTTGAGTGCTTGAAGTAAACCCGGACAAGATAACATATAAGGAAGAATAGTTAGCAGCCAATTTTTAAACACACACTCCCAGAGAGGCCCAGGAACATACACACATACACATGCATGTGCATACACATTCTACATGTGTTTCTATAGAACTCTTTGAGTTAGGATCCTTGGGAAACAGCAGGGCACAGCATAATTCCTTCTGGTTCAAAATAAGGATCCATGGGTAGCAGGGTTAAGAGCAAGACACACAGTTTGATGCCTTATAGATTCTGATGACAGTGAGCAACAGTGAGTCAACAAAATGATGGGGTTGGTCAACTTAATGCAATCAATCAAAAAAAAAAAAAAACAGCCTCATAAAGGTAGTTTAGGAGCCCCTGTATGCAGGGCAGACAGATCCTATGGGGGATATTTGTGTTTAGTTCTGGATGGCATGACTGACTAGGGATAGTGCACAGAATTCCATCACTTATTCTGATGCCAGATGACCCTGAAATGGTTGAAACTAACGTCCCTACAATGTTATCAATCCTAATTTCACAGGATAGATAGAGAATTGAGTCCTCAAATTATTAAATGGACACAGAAAATAGCATTGGACATTGGGCTGGTCTCTGGTGCAACTGACATCGCAGAAGAGGCAATTGTGGAAGGCTGGGAATCAGAAAAGCAAAACTACTCTCTACAGCATTACATCAAAATATAAAGGGGGCACAGTTTCCCTGTGAAATTAAAGACAGTTCTACAGGTGAGTGTTGTACTGCACACCTCCCGTCCCAGTACCCAGGAGGCAGAGGCAGGCAGATCTCAGGAAGTTCAAGGCCAGCCTGGTCCATATATTGAGTTTCAGAACAGCCAAAGCTACACAATGACACCTTGATTTAAACAAAACAAAACAAAAACAAATCAATACAACAGCAAGCCCCTCACAAGCAAAACCTTAAAACTAAACCCAAAACAAAACAAAAAATATCCAAACTAAAATGTAAACCAACCAACCAACCAACCAAACAAACAAACAAACAAACAAAGACCAAAAACAGTACTCCAAGAAAAATGACCTCTGGTGGCATAAGCATTCTGGGGCCTTTCAAGAAGACAGTGAATAAATATGAAGTCACTAGGTGGCCTTAACCCAACAAGTTTGATGGTCTCATAAGCATCCCACTACCTCTCTGATCTTTGACCATCTTGGTATATCTCCTATTAGTTGGCATGTTTCCTTTGCACATTTAACTGAATTCTGGTCTCTTCGTTATTTGTCGTTGTTTAATTCACTGTTTAGTGGTGCTATAGAGACTCTTTAAAGTTTTATAGCCTGTGTTCCTTATGACATTTGGGTGAAGGATAGCATTGCACACTGGCCTTTAAGAATATTATTTGTGCCCGAGATGCTCGTTTACTGAGCAGTCGCAGGTCTGGTTCTAGCCAGTATGGTTGGCCTTTAGGCAGGGATACTAGACTTGGCTACATAGTCAGAAGCAGGCCGGCTCAGAAAGACTGCTGCAAAGGCAGGCCATGGTTGCTGGGGAGGCTTTGTCTCCCAGCTGGCAGGATAAAAGGCCCCAGCTGTTGGGCAGCAAAAAGCATGCCCAGAAGGAAGCTGCCTGCAGCAAGTGAGAGAGACCCTGCTAAGTTAATCAAGCTTGCTGCCCTGTCTCCCTTGCTGATAATTTTCTAAGCTTTTCCTGCCACAGTGGCCTGGAGAACAGCAGAGAAGCTGTTCTCAGACAGGTACTGTGCAAACTCAGGACAACGGAACCTCAGCACGGCTTGGCTTTATGCAACCGCCAGCCCGTGTAGTCAATTCCCAAGACTTTTAGAGTTCAGTTTTCAATGATGCATGAAGCCCATACCAAACTTGAAAAATTCTAACCCCTCATTATCTATTTAGTGCTAGTTCTCTGCCAGGCCCCAGCTGGGAAACTGACATATTTCTACTTGTTGTTTGTATGTCTCAGAGTCTTCACGTGTTATCAAATGCTGTGGACACAAATCAGGGATTGGTGTCTATTAATTTTTTTTTGTTCTTTCCCTAGGTGGATCCAAATGTATACTATCAAAGAATTAGTTGACAAGGTGTGCTAGTTTATTTAAGAAGATGGAGAACTATGTGAAATTTACATTGAAGATGAGCACATCACCCCCTGGTAGGCCATTCCAGAAGAGCCGATGAGGAGACTGGGCAGGATCTTGCTCACATGGCTAAGAAGTTTCACAGGGGGACTGCCTGGAAGCGCTTACTAGAAATCTCTGTTAGCATGTTTACTTTTACCAGTCTGAACTTAATAAGGCAGGTGTGAATGCCACCCTTGGCTTTTAGACTAGTCTGTGACTGTGTGTGCTCAAGCAACAATAACTGGCTTTCTTACTTTCTGATTTGAGTAACAGTGAGAGAGTAGCTCAGTTTAAAGCAAAGCTATACAGTTGTTTCCCCAAGTCCACTGTAAGTTGAAAATAAATGTTTTTAAAACTCCATTTCATCCACCCAACTCACTCAACAGCACAAGTTAGCTATGCAACAGCTGCAGAGAGTTAGTGGGATGGTCACTGTTGTGAGCGTGTAATAGTCCGGGAGATGCAGCTACCTCCATCTGCCTAGCATGTCTTGACAGGATTGGCTGTGGTCTCTAGTGATGGCTGCAGTGTCTCACAGGTGATGGATGGTTTATTTGGATGTATATTTTAGTTTAGGTGGATGATTTATCACTTTTCTACTTCAGTGAAGAGATATCATGACCAGGGAAACATAAAAGAAAACATAGTTGGTGGCTCATGGTTCTAAAGTCCATGACTGTAATGTTGGGGAATCTGGTAGTAGGAAGGTAGGCATGGCTCTGGAGCTTACATCTGATTCACAGGCAAGAGGCAGAGAAGGAGCTGACTGGAAATGGTGCGGGGCTTTGAAATCTCAAAGCCCATCTCTGAGTGATATGCCTCCTCCATCACAGCTATACTAAACAGTCCATCAACTGAGGACTGAGTATTCAAATATATGAGCGTATGGGGACTATTCTCATTCAAACCACCATGTTGGGTGTGGTCTCCTTAGTGATGGCTGTGGTTTCTTTAGTGATGGCTGAGGGCTTTCTTGACAAAGTGTCTGCTTTCCTTGGAAAAGTATTTTTTGTGTCTGTGAGCATGTGTGTGTGTGTGTGTGTGTGTGTGTGTGTGTGTGTATGTGTGTGTGCCTGAGAGAGAAAGAATCAACTATGAAAATATAATTAAGCACCAATACTAAAGAATGCACTTTAAATAAGACTTCTATCATAGATTTTATGATACTTATTAACATTCCTTCTTTATTTATATTCAATTTAACTCTTTCATAGGCAAAACAGACCTATGATTTCTTTCAAACGTATTTTATAATCAAAGCTTCTGAGGCTGTAATTATTGCTCTGGTACTCTTAGATTTCAGAGCATGCTAGGGTTAAATTCCCTGTGGCCTTCAATAAGATCAATCAGGTGAGCTTTTGTTAAGTAATTAAGTTAATTAATTAATTCACTAGTTCATTCATTCAGTCATTAATTATCTCATTCAGTTTTAGGCACAGGTGGAGCAGACAATGAAGAAATAACAGTGAACAAAAGCAGGCACAGAACATCTTATCCTAGATATCTGAGTAGATGGGGAGGAAAAATATGAGCTCCATAGTCATCCATGCCGACTTGAAGTGTCTGGAGTGACCCTGGCATTGGAGTGAGACTCTGTGGTGAGGGGGATGTAGACTCCAAACAGGAGGGACAGAGTTTGCAAACATCCTGCAGTGGGAACTTCTGGGAAGCTGTGGAGGAGGCCTAGAGGGCTGTTTATGGACTGGAGCTGGAGGACCAGAATGTTCATTTTAAGACAATAGCTATGTTTACATTTTAAGGGATAGATTGTATGGGGGGAGAGGAAGAAGAGCGAAGATGGTGGTTTATTTAAATGCTATAAATGGAAAATGTGTGTCTTATGAATACATTTTATGACTTAAGATGTGATATTTTGCTTTCAAGGAACATTTTAAAGTTGTTAGCTAAAACAGAGGATATATTTATTAATTTTAGAGTTCTCATAATTCATGAAGATCAAAGAGCTTTTTGTTTTTCTTGTGCTCCATAAATATTAAAGGTTAAACGAACAGCTTTAATCTATGTGATAAAACTGGTCTCCATTACTAACTTCCTTAAGCCTTGTTTTTATTAAGCTATATTAGTAAATATCTGTGTAAGAAGTGGGCTTACACTGAGATGAGTGTTTTCATCTTCTAGTTAATCCTAAAAAATGTGAAGGGCTAATGTCAGTAAGTTGCAATTCTGTAAGACAGGGACCAAGATCCCTTTTTATAACCTTTAATGCATTCCAGTGCCCAGAAATATTGTTAATAGAGAAGGAAGTTTAGTTAATTCACACAAGTTTCTTTGTTTTGAAAAATATGTTTAATAATGTGTTACAAAGAAGTGTCGAGTCGATGAATTTTACATAACTTAGTGTGGAGCATTTAGAGACCGTTGTAAAGAGAACTCAGTTTTTTCTCATGCATGTCATGAGACAACAGAGTTTCATTCTGTAATAAGTAAAAAGAAAGTGTGTTACTTGAAGTAAAACGGATGGAACTGGAGATCATAACATTAAATGAAACAAGCCAGATTCACGAAGCTCCACATTGCCACCCATTTCACATAGACAAGAATGGCTGATTTTCTCCCATGTGTGGAAGGGGTCAAGGTAGAAGAGGGAAAAGTAATGTGGTTTCACTTTCCTTTCTGTATCTGAACTAACTCTTTTAATGTAAATTTCTTTTTGATGCATGTTTACCAAGCACACTTACAGACTGGGAATTTCAAGGTTCAACCAATCAAGCTGAAGCAATACAGAGTTTCTCTATGTAGTCTTGGTTGCCCTGAAACTGGCTCTCTAGACCAGGCTGGCCTAGGACTTAGAGATCCACCTGCTTCTGTCCCCCAAGTGCTGAGATTAAAGGTGTGCACCACCCCTGCCAGGGTCACGCACTTCTTCATGTATCTGTATTGTTCACATATTTTTTTCTTGTCACTATCCCTTAAACAACACAGTACAACAACTCTGTATACATGAGTTAGACAGCAGCAGTCACCCAGGAATAGTTTAAATTTGTGTGTGAGTGTATGTGTAAGAAAAGTACAGATACTACATCATTTTACACATGGCATGGATAGATGTAAAATTTTACATGGACCCGTGGGTTTTGCTATTTACTAAGGGGCAATTTTGCTATTATTAGGAGAAATTATATTCAATGTATCTTGTTAACAATTTGGCTTGAAAAGCCTACTTTCATCAATTTCACTAGCAATATTGGTTCAGAGTAAAAAATCAAGACAGATAGTGGCTTTGTGATTATGGGTTTCCAGAGGGACATTTGGTTTTTCCCATGACATGATCCTGATTCCTGTCTAAACACATACACTGTTTTATTCCTGTTACCAATCTACTTAGCCTGTGCTAGTTTTACATACTCAGTAAATTCTATTAGCAAAAGTCTCCTAGTTCTAATACCCATATTTAGTTTATCATTTGTTTATACTTCTCCCTTTTCTTTTCAAATCCTTTGTTCCATTCTTTTACAGGCAAAGCTGATCATTCCTTTTATACTGTTCCTTCTCACTCAGCTGTGGTCTCTGCCTTCCTGCTTCTCAGACTTTCCCAGGGGCAGTACAATTCCTCCTACTCCATAGAATTTTGGTGAAAAGGCCAAAGCCATTTGTCATAGGGAAAAAGAATCAGGATTTAAGAAGAAATTGTAACAAATATCTGGTTTTCAGTTGGAAATGTAACCCTACATTCTGATTTTTATAAATAATTAATCCAAGATCTTGGCCCACTCAACCCTCTCTCGTTACGATGGTCACATCCATGGCCCATTGGGCCTTCAAAGAAAGAGGGCCCACTTACCTCAGCTAAGGGCAGAGGGCAGAATCCTGAAACCCAGAACAGGAGGAAGAAGAGGAAAGGGAGGGTAAAGAAAATGCTGGACAACAGAAAAGAGTGAAGAAAGAAACCAAATTCAAGGGACGTAGCCTACAGGCCCCAGGTGGCCTTATTATATGAATAGACTGCAGATAACTACATCTTTGTACCACAGTGCTTCATAAATTTTGTCATCTTGTTATGCTTGTCAGAAAAGCACACTGACCTCACTTCCTCCATTAACAAGCTTGCCCTATTTTGAGAGGAGATTCTTTATGAACACAGGGCCCAGGAACATAAACAGCTTGTCAGTCTTGTAATTCTGGGAGGAGTGAGCTTCATGCCAAGCAGAAGGAGGACAACACCTTCTAAGACAGCTGACCAATGAAGGCCAAGGCTGAGAGGCTCTGGCACAGTAGCAAGTGAGCAGAGGCAGTCACAACTCCTAGGCTTTGTGACGTGGTTCAAAACCAAGTGAAACTGCGCACGGAGAAAGGGGGCCGAGGATGCTTGCTTTGTACACAGTCGTCGGGGCTCTTTCTATTTTCCTGGATGCTTCCTTCCATACGAAGACAGAAGCAACCAGGTCATATGATTGAGTTTGGAAATATTCTACAAAACCAGTTAATTTGTGTACAGCCTACCTTGAGGTATGTGTGTGTGTGTGTGTGTGTGTGTGTGTGTGTGTGTGTGTGTTTGTTTGTTTATGAGGACTACCACAAAGCTCCATACATCCCTAATATGTAAACCTGACTCTCTTGGTTTAGACTAGACGAAGAATATAGCTTTACACTCCCAGTGTCCTGATATGGATCGAATGGTCAGAAACTGCCTTCCATGTCTGACACTGAGCTTTTGCTGTGGTCTCCAGCACAGCCATGAAAAAAGAATCTTGACTCTATAAAGCCAAGAGAAACTCCCCACGGCCAACTTATGCACAAGGCGAGTGCCATAAAGTTGCACTTGCTGACTAGCTCCTCGTGTTTTAGTGTCTCAAGACAAACTGCATGAAATTACATATAGAAACAAAGCATCGGGATGCCAAGGAGGCCTTATCTCTTATTCCTAAGGTGTTCCTCTTGCTCCCCAGCCAGCTGCTTTCCACTCCTGTAGATTTACACTTTCTCAGTGGACACAGAGGTGGGCCAAGCGCAAGCTCTTTAGTGCATTCCTTGAACAGATAATGAAAACGGCTCATGGCCCGCACTCCCTTTCTTTGTAATGATGGCTTGGAAACCTTTTCACAGTGTACGCTGTAATCAGAGCTCGTGAACAGGCAATGGATTCATCAAAATTCATTGGATGCATTTTGGGGTCTGTGGAGGTGGGAGGCAGGTGGGAAGGTGGGCTCGGTGCTCACCTTCGCTTTTCTGGGTTTCACTGAGCCCAGCACTGGTAGAAGGTGTGTGGAGGGTCATCAGTTATTTCCAGTTGCTATTTTGGTCGGCCACATAAAAAACATCCCTGACAATCCTGAATTGCATGTATAAACCATTTTATGGCGGTTGGTCCTCTTGCTGCTCTAGCCTCTCTCAGCTTTTTTTCCCCTTCTGAGCACCCCATATTTCCTCCCCTCTGCTATATCCAACATAAACATTTATCTTCTTGGACCATGTATTCAAAAAAAAAAAAAAGGTAAAGGGAATAGTAAAAATACAGAGTCAAATGTGAGTGGCAGCCCCATAATTCTTTATGAAGTAGCAGGTAAGATTGATTGTCAAGGGTCAAAAGGCTAGGTCAAACTCCACTCATTCGTCAGCTGAATGTCATTTTTGTTTTCCCTGTCACCAGATAGCTTTAAAAAAATTGCAACTCCTTCCTCATTATCTGGGACTTGGCTCCTTTTCTGCCATACAGTATTAATGAAACCGTGCTTCAAGCCTGGCCCTCATCTTCTGAGGTTCTCCTTCATGTACTGCCTTTCTTTCCTGAGCACCACAGAGAAAGCGCCATTTCAAAGGCCATTTTCTCCCGCAGCCACACTGGAAAATTGCCACTACAGAGAGGATGATTTGAAAACGCACGTGAGGTATAAACGTTTTGGATGAGCAAAAATGCAATTAAGTCACAGCAGGTGTAAAGCTTGCTTGCCAGTGTAATTGGATAGTGGCAATATCTTTGCATCTCATAAAAGAAAAACAGAATGAGGTATATAATAATATCTGGAAGCCATTGAAAATAGTGTGTCATAAAGAAAAAAATCCACTCTGTAATTACAGTGGATCACAACAACATAAAGCAAAACCTAAAACAAAGTATTGGTCTTGTTGGGTATCAACGTGACACTCATGGCAGGTCAAATATAGGTCAACACCATCAAATAATTTCACCTCTAAAAGCACCATTTAATTAGCTCATATTTCATTATATTAACCTTGGTTTTGTTTTTAATTTCTCAATCATTTGTTTGTTTGAGATAGGGTCTTTCTATGTAGCCCTGGATGTCTTGGATCTCACTATGTAGACCAGGTTGGCTTTGAACTCACAGAGATCTGATTGCTTCTGCCCTCCTGAATACTGGAATTAAAGTCAAGTACTACTAGGCCTGGCTTATGTTTCATTATTTTACAGCGAAAGAGAATGATAATTAACTATGTGCTAATTAGTTTTTAACTTTTTTGATCATAGATCTGCCAAGTGCTCTAAGTTATAAGCGAACAGGGGCAACACATAAAATATAGATTTATGTCTACAGCTAAAGAGCACCAAAATTTTAAACAAGAATGATCAGTTTCTTATTTTATAGCTCTGTGCTGTTTTCTTTATCCTATTTCTCTAACTATTGTTAGGACAGAGAAATGATCCAAAGCATATTCATGTCTATATCATCGGTGACATTATTTTGATGAATCATACATTTGGGGTTTTCATTAGACCATCGCTTCTTCTTACTTGGCAACTATATGGTGTGCTGAAGTCTGTAAGAGCCAGTCAATACAAACTACAGTCATTAAAAGAGAGAGTATGTCTGAGATTGCAGAGAGTCCAAGCTGCACTGATTTGTAAAATCAACATGTAAATTACTTCTATGGAAGAAATAATCATCATATAAGAAGCAAAAATCCTTTCATAAAACTAGAGGCTTATTTCAACTTACTAAGAATTGGTAATTGTGTTTGAGGGTAACATGACTTGATTTTGTAAAACAGTTTGTCTTTTAAAAAAAATACCATAATTCAGCCCAGGATAGTGGTGCATGTCTTTAATCCCAACAATGGGAGGCAGAGGCAGGTGGATCTCTGTTACTTTGAGTCTAGCATCCTCAACATAGCAAGTTCCAGACCAGCCAGGACTATGCAGAGAAACACTGTCTCAACAAAACAAAACAAAACATCACAAATTAAAATATTCACTAGGTCACCTTGAGGCCTTTGAGTAAAGGAGACATGGTATAGTCATACTGAGGCTGTGGAATACAATGATCAGAAGCTCAGAGGACAATTTCCCACAGAGACTTAACCCAGAAGCCTGAAGCTTTTAACTTTATCAGAGAGCTACTCTAGGTAAGAGAAGTTGGATTCTGAGGGTGGAAGGGTCAACCTGGGGACAAGCATTGTGAAGAGCAATATAGATAGCTCTCCAGTGAGGAGAGGAACATCTATGAACAAAGAGGTTGACCCAACAAATGGGATTTGAAATGCTGAAAACCTGTAAGGCAAAGAAAAGCTATGTTGAACTTTTTGAAGAATTACACTAAGAGTACTTTCCTAACTATGAATGCCCAGCTGTGGATGGATTATTTATATCAGTGTTTCCAAGACTCAGGGAATTTCTTGGAAGAGGGGTTGGAAAGAATATTAGCCCAGAAGCTCAGAATACCCAAAATACAATCTACAAACCACAAGAAACTCAAGAAGGAGGAAGACCAAAGTGTGGATGCTTCATTCCTTCTTAGAAAGGGATACAAAATACCCATCTAAGGGATTGCAGAGATAAACTACAGAGCAGAGACTGAAAGAAGGATAATCCAGAGACTGCTCCACCTGAGAATCCTTTCCATATTCAGTCATCAAACTCAGACACTATTGTGGATGCCAGTAAGTGCTGGCTGACAGGAGCCTGATATAGCTGTCTCCTGAGATGCTCTGACAGTGCCCGACTAATACAGAAGTAGAGGCTCACAGCCATGCATTGGACTGAGTACAGAGTCCCCAATGAAGGAGCTAGAGAAAGGACCCAAGGAGATGAAGGGTTTGTAGCCCCGTAGGACAAACAACAATATGAACTAACTAGTACCCTCAGAGCTCCCAGGGACTAAACCATCAGCCAAAGAGCACATATGGTGGGACTCATGGCTCCAGCAGCATATAGTAGAGGATGGCCAAGTCAGTCATCAATGGGAAGAGAGGCCCTTGGTCCTGTGAAGGTTCTATGCCCCAGTGTAGGGGAATGCCAGAGCTAGGAAGTGGGAGAGGGTGGGTTGGTGAGCAGGGGGACAGGGGAGGAAATAGGGTTAGTTTTTTGGTTTTGTTTTTGATATTTTTTCAGAGGGGTAGCCAGGAGAGGAGCTATCATTTGAAATGTAAATAAAGAAAATATCTAATAGAAAAAAAAGAATGCAAGAGTGGACAGGTATCAAAGAGAGCTGTGAAATGCTGACTTCCAGACATGGTATGGCTGTTGCATACATTAACGCATAGCAGCTATGGTTCCCTGCATAAGATCAAATCAGTCAAAATTCCAGCATGGATGGGGAAGGAGGCTGAAGGCTCCACCTCTGGTGGAGGAGTTATTGACACTTGATAGCTGTTGAGGGGGAGAGTTATTCTCCTTTTGGGACATGGATGCTAGTCATGTCTCAGAGGTTGGCCACATACATCAAGCATATATGGGTGGTATGCGTAGACTCAAGACTATTAACAACTGCAAGAAAGGAAGACATCAAATTGGGAGATATGGTGGGGGCACTAGGGACAGTGGGGTAGTGATAGATGGATATGATCAAAATTTTGTTGTATAAGTGTATAAAGCTTTCAAACAATAAATAAAACATTAAAATATTTTAAAAGATATGTTTCAAGTTGTATTTTTTTCTGACATGCAATTTTATTTTATTTCATAATTTCTGATAAGAAGCAATGGCTTTACATACTGTTGCTCTGAGTTTTATGCATAGTCTTTGCAAGCATCACTGGGACATCCTGCGGATGGGGCCTCAGCTCAAGTTCAAACTTGTGTAGTGACCAGCCCCACTGCTCACAACGCTGTCAGAAAATGTTAAAGGAAGTGTCTAGATAGATGACTAATCAAGCCTTGTGGGGATTATTTCAACCATAGGTAACAGTGGAAGGAACCATCTATCACTCTAGGTAACCTGGACTCCATTCTGTGAGGCAAAGGTTCTTTGTTCCAATGGACCCTGGAAACCAGGTTTGAGGTGTAAATTCTGATTCCCAACAAGAGCTGTTAAATACTGACTGTATACATTCTCCTTTAAGGAGATGTCTTTAGTCACCGGTATGGAAAGTAGGCTAGAAGAGCTGCTGTACCCTTCATGCAGACTCTGTACTAGCTGAAAATCATCTGCTCACTGTCTTGGCACCAAGTCAACTTGTTAGTTTATAATCAGAGGAAATATTTTTTCTTGTGGCATGGGTACTGGCATTAATCCAAGTTTTCCAGATTTTATAGATGTATAATCCTGTTTTGTCATGTTTTGCTTTATCTACAGGTAGAACTTATTTTCTGAAAATTACTAACTGCAATCTTTCACAGATCTAGTAATCAATGACTCATCTCCTGGCAATTGGCAGCTTTTGAACCAGAAGTCCTCCTGTCTCCAGCCTCCAGAGCTTCCATTCTAGTATGGCTGAGAATCATTGAAGAACATCAAAATGGTCACTACAGCCTGTAGACCCCTTCCTTCCACAGTGGCTGCTCCCCTCAGTCAGCTCTCTGATAGATATCACCAGAAGTTCTGCTTTGACATGGGTCTTATTATATCTGAAATTCAAACACTGGCCACAGATGTACATGTGCTCCCCACTCCCATGGGAAATAGCAATGCTGCTGGCTTCAAATCAGTGAAGATTATCCAAGGATAGCTTTAACTTATGATATCTGGAACAGTATTTGGAAGCTGGAATAAGTCAGGATTTGGGCTTTAAAAGGATAAAGGAAAGTACTGTCCTGGGAGTCATTGGGCACCTTGTACAGGGCTGTACAGGTAGAGACTGAGTAAACAGAAGGAGCCAAATCAAATGGGGGGGGGGAGGCTTGCACAAGATGGTCTCTTAGACTACTAGCATAATGTGGGCTTGCTGACTACCTGTGGGAGAAAAAATGATTTCCTCTGGTCATGGACATCACAAGACCATCACCATCATGGGACAGAGCTTCCGTGGTTCTCTAGAGAGTGACTGGCAATGAGAATAAGCCAAAAAGTAGAGTGGCAGCTATATCTATGTAAGGGAGCTGTTAACACTCTCCTGTGCACAGATAGGCCTGGGTTTTGGATTCTCACCTGAGATTTTAGCCATTACTTCCTCCTGTCTCCCAGCTGCACATGGTCTTATGGGGAAGCGCTAACTCATACAGGAAGTAGATGGCTAACTGAAAGTGGGTTCAAACAATGCAGTTTTAGTGAATTGTTATGCATGCTGGTGTGGTACTTGTCCTCAATGAGTTGCTTTTGGGTCACACATACTCAGTAAGCAAGCCCAATAATCTCATTTATTCATAAAGCTGGACTCAAAATAGTTTCTTTCACCACTTGTTGGCACTTTATCTGGCATGAAGAGACTTTTTCATTCTCCTTAAGAAAAGTAAAACACCAACACTGGCAGAACATCTTCTTGCACCAAGAACCATAACTTGAAGCATCTGATGTTGACAGCATGAGCAGATACACTGATTCACTTCCACTTTCATCATTTCGGTAATTAGAGAATTGTGTGAAAGCTTGTTGATTTGCTAACCACAGTCAGTGCTACGCAGGAAGTGTAGGGTGTAGAATTTATAACCTCTGCCTCAATTATGTGATTGTGCAGCACTGAACCATGTGGCTATATAGCTGCTACGGTGTGTGTATATGGTTTGAGCATGTCCTTTAAGAGTTCACATGCTGGTCTTGGTCACCACACTAGCTTCCCAAGTGCTGGGATTATGGGCATGTGCGGATATATATCATGGTTGTTAAGTCAATAAATTGTAAAGAAAGTGAAAATCAATATTTGCGAGTCACGTTTATTATTATCATCATTTTATTATTATTATTATTATTATTATTATTATTATTATTATTATTATTATAGTGAGGATATAAAAGCTCAGAAGGATGAAGTAATTTGCCTGATATCATACAGTTAGAGGCAGAACTGACCTTTGAACTATCTGCATACTAAGGCAAGGATCATAACATTACATCTTATTGCCTCTGAGTATAAATAGTATAATGAATTGTTAACACTCATTCTCACCATTTAAAGCATTTATTGCAGCTGAAAGACTAAGTAATTAAAACAATTAAAAAGAAGAGATATTTTGAAGCTAATGTGTCCCATTTTTCTCTTACTTAGGCAAACTGTGGAAGCTTTTCTGAGTAATCCCTGTTCCCTCTATTCTTTGCAGGGCATTGACTCCAGGTTTTCTAATTGGCCATCTCTCTGATAACAGGTTTATGCAGGTTCAACTAATACTCACTGGTGAAGAGAGCTCTAATGATCCCCTGCTATATATGGAGCCCTGAACTCTTCATGTCTCAGATCTTGTGCCCACAGTTCACCTGGTGATCTTAAGCAAAAGAAGGTTCCAAACAAATAGATCTAAACTTTGAGATTCTCCATCTCCAATCTGCTCCAAGATGGATCATAGGAGCTGTAGGGCTCCTGTGAACCAAAGTAGGACAATAGGCAGATAAAATTCAGAAGCTCAGATGATGGGTTCAAGATCCTTTCTCTTTCTCTCTCTCTGTCTCTGTCTCTCTGTCTCTACCTCTCTCTCTCTCTCTCTCTCTCTCTCTCTCTCTCTCTCTC
>JADRCD010210844.1:28077-45647 GCA_019843815.1 Montemys delectorum
TGAATCCCTGTGCTCGGGGGTGTATCCCTGAATCCCTGTGCTCGGGGGTGTATCCCATCGAGTGAGACTGTCCGTCCAGATCACTTTCAGGGCACTAGCATGCACTGAATAACAGCCCTGCATTTTAACTTGATTACCCAAGTAAAGACACGCTTTTAAAAGTAAGAATTTATTTTGATTGTTTCTGATTCTGGCATTCTCCTAAACCCCGGATGTAAACACTCATGAAAGAGGTTGGAAAAGGAAATTGCCCCACTGGATTAACACACTAATGGTTGGACCCTCAGTTATACCTGAGAATTGAGTGGACGAATTGTTGGCGCACACTGTGGGACTAAGTGTTTAGTGTATAGCAAAACTTTTATTTGTTGTAGATTGAGTTAAACTCTCTCAAGAAGATGTATTGTAGCATTGACTTCAAAATATGAGAGCTCTGATACAATGCATACCAATTCCTTGATAAAGGGAATATTTGAACACACCGAGGAAAGATGGCTTCAGGAACATGGAGGCTTAGAATGACATATCTACAAGTTAAGGAATGCTGAAGTTTGCTGGCAAAGTATTTTTAAAAAGCAAGCAAAAGACAAAGCCTTTCTGGGGGATTATGGTCCTGTCTATAGCTTCATTTTTACTGCAAGCCTCCATGGGACAATGAATTCAGATGTTTTAGGTCACCCAGTTCCAATTTGTGATACTTGTTTTCTGGAAACCCCAGAGAATGAAAATATTATTCAGTTTTATTTTTGTAGTAATTTGAAGTGGGGGTACATGGTAATTTTTTCTTGTTTTATGATATGGAAAATAAGACTCACAAAAGCAGTAACTGAAGCAAAGGTCACATAACTGTCATGCAACCTCTGGCCTGGGGTCCCCAGAATGTTTGGGAATGCTGGTTGCTGGCATCTCCTTTCATCTTAGAATGTGTGTAGATGCTTTCTGTATGAAGAAAGAGGAGTATTGCAGGGTGACATGAAGGCAGTGGACTCTGCAGGTAAGAAACTGGGTGACTGAAGAAGGGAGACAAGGCAGGGATAGAAGCACAGGGTTGTCAGAACAGTGATTGGAGTTAACCCTGGGTATGTACACCATGGCAGGCAGTTTTGAGAGACTCTTACCAGTGAAGGCAAGGCTGAGCATCTTTAATTCTAGTAATGCCACACATGTGGTTCCATTACTTAGGGTGCAGAGGCAAACTATCTTGAGTTTGAGGGCAGTCTGGGCTATATAATGAGGTCCTATCTTAACAAATAAAAGCAAAAAGACTAAGAGTGTGATAAAGAAGCAAGAGGTGTCTATTTCAGAAGAGATATTTATATATGGCTAACTCAAATTAAATACAGACAGAAAGAAATCTGATGGAGAGAAGTTTGAAATTGAAATGAGGAGGTGACCAAATCCTTGAATACGGACGGCTATTTAAGTCACATTTGCTAATGGTAAACATACAAAGTTGTCATTCCCTTTACCCCTTATAGTTTATGGTCCATTAATATTTTAAGTACACAAACTTTTACTTTTTATTGTTTTAGCACTGTAATTTATCGCCACTGAAGACCTCTTGATTCTGGAACAAAATCATTTCATTGAGAAAGTAGTTACAATTTGCTAGGAACTAGTTTCTATTTGCTTCTCTGATGACGTTCTTTCTTTTTTTTAAATCAGTTTTTCATAGACACCCTCTCGTCAGATGATCTAATGTAGGTTTCTATTCTCTGGTTAGTTGTCTAATCTCCAAGTTCTGGACTAATTTCTTAATCCTTCCATGTTGTATATGACCTTAAAGTTCATATACAACACTAGTTCAGGGAAACATTAGCCATGAATCTTGTAGTTTGCCCTCAATTTAAGTTTACCTCATCTTTTTGCCTTGATTCAATAAAGTTAAGGAAAGGGAAACTGTAGAGAATGAAACACTTTTACAACATCATAGCAGGAACTATGAGCTCATTGCTCACGGTATTAATCTTCCTGGCTTGATTGCTGTCTGGCATTTGCTTTCCCCATATTCTGTCCTTTGGGAACAAGTCACTAACTGTAACCTATTCCAGAGGTAGGAGTGATGGAAAAGAACTGGACTTCACCTCCTAGGGGTAGGGCAGTGACTTTGAATTTTTAAAGGAAGACTTGGAACTCCTTTTTATCCTCTTGTCTGAATGGCTCAAGTTGATACTGGAATTTGTTGCTTAACATCCTGTAAAATATCATATTCCCATACATTCTGTCAGTGTTTCCTTATGTTTCCATTTACCAAGATGATTATAGCCTGTTTAAGGTCATATCAGTATCAGGAAATTCAAGAAAATCAGAAACCCTGACTTGTATTTGCAGTTTCACTAGAGCTGTCTTACTTCTTGCTCTACAAATCCAAGCCTGGTGTTAAGTCTTCTCCTACTTTTTATAGGAGAAATGACTTTGTGAAAAGAGAGACATATTATTGCTGAAAAACTACCTTCACTTTAGGATTGTCTTTTCTTCATAAGAATAGTCCTTCTAAAATTAATGTAATTATTGATGTCATAGTTTAGCACAGGAAATCCACTTACTTTGTTGATATGAATTTAACAAGCATTTGAGAAATTTTATCTTGAGATTTCAATTACAAAAACATCTACCTACAGCCATATTTAGGACCCCCTTTAGTTGCTTGGTGTGTTTTTATTTCCAGAGAGTTCTAAATTCAGAGGAAAATGTCTCTTTACTTCCAAAGTAGAGCTAACTAGGTATTTGATTTTCTTCAGTAAACATTTAGTTCATGGATAGCTATACTGTCTTTGACTTTAGTGCTTGAGTTTGCCATAAACGTGACCTTCATGGGTTTCCAGTCTGATAGGCAAAGAAGATGAGAGGACCTCCTAGGCCACAAGGAGAAGACAGGATGAAGCTGACAGGCATGATGCCCCCAACTTGACTGAATGGTTAGGAAGATGAGATAAGCCTAAACTTTGCACCTCTCTGATGGCCCAGATCATGAATGGACCTCGTTTTATTAAATCTCTATTCATTTTTATGGTCCATCTCTCTGTCACTGTAAGTAATAGATTTGCCTTAAAAACATCAAGAAAACAACAACAGAAACCTAGAACAGTCTCTTCCTTGTCACTGTAGGTTCTCTGGACTTCCCCTTACTTCTCTATGTAGCTACCACACATTTAAATGAACCTTCAATGAGCTGAACAGTGGTGGTGCATGCCTTTGATCCCAACACTTGGGAGGCAGAGGCAGGCAGATTTTCGAGTTCAAGGCCAACCTGGTCTACAGAGTAAGTTCCAGGATAGGCAGGGCTATACAGAGAAACCCTGCCTCAAAAAAAAAAAAATGAACCTTCAATTCTAGATATTTTTCCGAAGCACCTTAACATAACTTTTCCTAATATAATCTAACAATACTCACACTCGCACACATGCGCATGCTCCTGATTCCTCCTCCTCTTCATAACCTTATGGATCTGATTAACCCAGCCCCTGACTTGGTCAAAAATAATCAAATCTTCTGTTTCTTCTCTTTCTCTCAAATTTGATTTTGCCGTAAACATTTCCATTTCCAGGACTTTTTAGTTAAAAAGAGAAAAATAATCAATCAAGGACTGGCTGAAGCCACCCCCACCTTACAGCGAATCGTCCTCTTGGCAGAGCTAATATTTGAAAATGAACATCTGGGCGCGTTACTGACTGAAAGTGGTGGCACATAGAGTAGGTTTCCTGAGCCATGAGAGGGGAGTTTTGTGATTATCTGCTGCTCCCTATGGCACACACAACTGCCAGCCCACTTCTGAGGCACTGGCCCTGGCCTTGGGCATCCTAGACTTTCTTGACGGTTGGGATGACTGCCTGGGCAGAAGGTTATTTGATTCACAGATTGAATACAGGATAGCACCTGAATTTCTTTGTAAAACATGCTTAAAAAAACTTTTTTCCTCTTGCTATATAATAAATCCAGGGTCAGCAAACATCTGAAAAAAAAAAAAGAGTCTCTACTAAGTCGGCTCACCTCAGGCAGGGGTGCAGAAGCAACTATAGAAGAAGTGTAAATGAATGGCCAACACTCACTTCCAGGAAAGCTACGTGTAAGGACATCAATCTAATTATTGTCTTTTCATGGATCCTGAAAGACTCTTTTTCTTTTGATTTCTTTCAAGTTTCAAAATGTAATAAAAGAAAAAAAAATCTTAGCTTGTAGGTAGACATATCAGGTGGAGGGCTGGGTCGAGCCTACTAGCCCTGGTTGGTGCACACTTGATTCAGACACATACAAAGGATGTTTTGCCCACGTGGCCTCAAGCATTACTGGCTCACAGCTAGAGTAGAGGTCGTTTCATGTTCTCTGGGCTGTGCCATGCTAAGTTTTAGAACAAGGGATTTTTTGAAAAGGAATCCCAGAATAATCAAGAGAGAAGTCGTCTCAGAGAATATTAAAATATAGCAACCTTATGAGACCTAACTTTAAGTTAGTAGACAAAGAGCTAGTATTTTGAATTTGAGATTTAATAGCTTCTATTTTTCCATACTTGGGAAATAAGTAAGATAATCAATAAAAAAATAAAAGGAGTTCTATCACCCTCCAAGCTTCATAGTGGCTAACAAGGATGAATGTTACTCCATAGCCTAGTCCATCGGCAGGACAAGGTTCAGGCATAGCCTGCATGTGGAATGAAAGCCCATGTTCAACTTGACCACAGAGGCTGTGTCCCTTCCTCTCCCCTCCATTCAGTAGGAGAAATAAAGAACAAAGAACAGTGACAGTAATAACTACCATTTCCTAAATGGATTCCCTCAAAACGGCCACAGATGAAACACTCCACTTTCCTGTGTTCAGCCTACAGGATTTTGACAGATTCTGTACATGCGTCTGTTTGCTCACCTATAAAACAGCACTGCTTTAAGGGTAGTAAATGTATATATGCAGGGACCTTACAATAGTGGTTTATGGGCCCTGTGTGGTGGCCCAGGGAGTGCAATCCCAAGGAGGCCAGCCTAGCTTACATATGGAGCTTACATATGTCCCAAAGAGCAAACATGCAGACAAATCTAGGTCTGTTGGGTTGATAGGGGCCTGAAATCTAAACTGTGTGGGAAACTGAAGTAAGAGGTTCTCAAATTCATGCTACAGTAGCCAACTTAGTGAGATCGTGTTTTAAAATGACAAGAAGTTAAAAGTGTGTGTGTCGGGGGGGAGTTAAGGTTAGATTCGATGAATGGTAGCATGCTTTCCTAGCATGTATAAAGTCCCTACCTCCATTGTACCTCCTCCACCAGAAAAACTACTTGGCAAATCATTTTGCACTCTCTAAAACAACCTTGTGAAGACTTTTGCAGGCAGATGTTGCTAATCATGTGTCACATATGTGGACATCAAGCCTTGGAGAAGTGATGTGTCATGGTGCTGCCACTGGAATTTAATTAAGGCAAGCTGTTTTTCATAGGAAGAAAGATGAGAGAAATGAACAAGGGTGACATCAGGATGAGAGACTGCTCTCCTACACATTGAGTACTCTTCTCTTTGTGTTTATTGCTAAAACCCGTGGCCCCTTGAAAGACACTGTTTATATCCACTTCATCTTGGTGTTAAAATTCCTCCTCCTCTTAGTGGAGACTAGGATCACATGGTTTTCACCTTTACTATTTTGTTTCTAATAAACTTTGTAGTAGCAACAAAAATATAGGCAGTGTGGTCAGGAAGAGGATGCTCACCCTCTGCTGCGGTGTTTATCTCCTATAAAAAAATACATAGTGGCATATTGCAAGTTCCTCCTTTCTTCCAAACAGCTCGCTTCAGGCACAAGGTGACAGAGACTACTGGAAAAAGGTGCTCTAAGCATCCAAGCCTTGTCCCAAAGTCTGAGATGAAGACCCTTAGAGGGCCCGAGATAGAAGAGTCCACGAAGAAAGAAGAAACACTTCTAAGACAAGGGAGACCTTTGTGCGTACCCACCTGACATGATGGGTTGTTGATGCCAAGATAGACCTACAAACCAGAAGATCATGTGTATTATCTAGGGGAACTATCACAGAGCGGAGGAAGGTTCAAAGAACTCAAAGGAACCAAGGCCTTCCTCCTGGCCCCTGAAACCACTACCTTCCTAAATCATGAGCTATTCATGGAAAATCAATATCCCACTGAAATGGGATTGCCTTGCGCTCCAGGTAGCTGGTACTAGGCCTACTGACAGCTTGGGCCTTTGTTCTGTTTCCTTGGGGGAAATTCGTAACCATATCATACCAAGTACAATTTCTCTGGAACAAATTTTATAACACTCTCTTTTTAGCCTGAAGTCAAAGAATATATCTACCTACCTACATACTTCCCAATTAAAAAAAATCACTACACTGGTAAAGGAGAAAAGAGAGAAAGAACTTTAAAAAAAAAATAAAACAGTGCATTCCTATCTGTGAAAGTTCAGGTATGACTATAAGGACTAAGGATGCTTCTAGCAGAAACACGTGAGAAAGAGAGGGACTGAGGAGCAGGAAGATGACAGTTCAAACCCCACAGCAAGACTGGAATCGGCACTCTGAAAGCCTTGGAAAACACAAACAACAACAACAACAACAACAAAAAGATCAGCCTTCCCTCCATGCCAGTGGGAGTTACATTCCTGGGAAACGCAGGGTATAACTCTGTATAAAACGTTATTTGGATTTCTAGGTAAAGTAGATTTAAGGTTTACAGCTGAGATCATCATCAAAGGAGTTTTCATGAACACTAGGTCTGCCAGAACATCTGAGAGTCACACTGGGTCAGGGTAGTTCTTCTCTGCGCAGGGCTGGCCCTGTGTTAGCTTTTTCTGTCCCCCACGTAGTATTCTAAGGGAACACAAAGTGACAAAGGAGCCTTTTAAACACTGCCATTTGGAGTGCCCTATACACCCTTCTGCTTGAACAACTTAACAACTGTTCTATTTCTCTGCTTGAAAAAAAAAAATCACTGAAAGTCATCAAGCTCCTCTTGCCTGGGTCTTTCCCAGACTCCTGTCCTTTCCCTGGTGTCAGACACCACCCTGTCAGGTTTTGTGTGATCGCTTCCGAAGTGTGAGTTCTCATAAAGGTAACACCAGGCGGATCTGAACTGGCTCCAATTAGTGTCATGCATTGCAATTCCAGCTCAGGTGAGTGTGGAATGGGCCATGTGATTTTATTTTATCTACTTTCCATTATCTTTGATGGACTTTACAGCAGCAACAAAATCAGCACGTGACTTCATGACATTCACACTCTGCTGCCGCGTCTCCCTATGCGGAAGGCATATAAAAACACAGCGTGTTATTGCAGAGGCTGAAACTGAGGAAGTCTCCAAGAGTTAGTTCGTTCTAGACTCCATGGAAAGAAACTTGGCTTTACTATGAGATGTGCCTTGTGGATCACTGTACCCAATGTCCATACAGACTCTACATACAAGCAAGTTGTGCATGACTCAATCAATTGAGCTCCAGGGAGACAAGAAGACAGGGTAGGGCAAATCTTGCACTGAGAATAAAGTGCTGAAAAAAATCTAACATGGGAATTATAGTATTATCATATTGGTTAATTATGATTAGCAGTGTGCTCTCAGATAAAGTAGAGGTTTTATAAAAAGAAAACAGCTATTACTAGCTAGGCATATAACTTTGAAGAGGAGTGCCTATTCACACTATGTAATTCCAAATATTTTGGCGATTGGGTAGAAAATGAATCTTTGCAGGATATGCAATGACAAGTCACACGTCGGAGACAACTGCTGCCTTCCCAGGGCCTGCTATGTAGCCTATGCATTGAAGACACACATGCATTAACTCATGCTCCAAACACAGGGGCTCTGTAGTATTCGTACTCCTTGTTCATAATATTCAATTATGAAAAATTCATACACTTTCATGTGCTCTTTAAGCTCCCGAGAACAGGTTCTGAAAGGAGAATTTCACATCCCTCCCCTCATTTGGAACTCAAGAATGTTTGTTTCCTTAAAGGATGCTTATCAGGTGATGGACTACCCCTACCCCCTCACCCCCAACTCTGTGACAGGCGGGGAAAGGAAAAGCAGAACGACCTATCAGTGGAAACATCCTTGAAACGAGCTAGAGTTAAATACACCATTTCCATCACAGGTTACCGTTGTTTATTCCATGGTATAAAAGTGTCTGCAGTGGGAGGAGAAGCTGGAAGTTCGAGAATAGAAGTTTCTCTCTCAGGATTCAACTGGTTGTTCTAGCTGGCTTCCCTAACTTCCCCAGTTCCTTCCCACTGAGTGCTGTAGGTGTCAAATTCGAGGGTGTCATCTCTTTGCAGCTGTTTATTCTTTTACTTGAAAGTCTCTTCTGAGACTGTCCCAACCAGGCGTTTCCTCTAGCTTCTTCAAAGGGCTTCCCAGACCGTTTGTCTGTCTATCTACTTCTGCAACCCTTGCTATTTATCCACTGACATTGGCTTACTATATTAATAACGCATACATTTAAAACAAAAAGCATGGCTATCATAGATCATTCTGCAGAAGGATGAAGAACAGGTGCTTAAAGATTGGAACTTTTCAGAAAATGGCACTGCTGTATTTGAAGATCCAAGAGTCTGGGAACAAAATTCTTTATTTCCGCCACAATATGATTTTGTGTACGTCTGCCGTCTGCGTGTACACCTCCTGCCTTATTCCCCCAGCTCCATACATTGTCATTTTTCTCTTAATTACAGCATGCTTTTCTTTCTTTCTTTTTTACTTTCTTTTGATTTTTACAAGCTGGCCCTTTACTTCCCATCATGCTATGCAGTAGGCACTCCAGCATTGATAACCACTATGTTTTCAGCATAATGATCACAAAATTAAAGACAGATTATTCACAAAACACTAAAAAATCATTACAGGGAAATTCTGAGGGACAAAGCCAGGTCTAGAATAAGAGAAATTACTGCAGAACCTGATGGATGAAACAGAAAACATGGTCTGAGTGTGGTCCTGCTGTGGTTGACGGGGGCAGTTGGATCCTCCAGCAACTTTTGTAATGAATCTGGTGCATCTCATATTCCATACACCAAGGTAAAAAGGTTTCACTGTTCATGTCTCTGTGCTAGAATGAGACACTTGGAACAGGATCCTAGTTTAAACATGAAATTAACTTGTTTCACATCTATCCTATACACCTAGCCAGAAGGTAATTTTATACTGTATTTTTAGTATGTCAGTTTGTTGAATTTTCCATTTAAAGAGTTGTGTTAATAATCAGATTTTGAAGCATTTTGGAGTCTTAGATTAGGGATGTTCAACCTGTATTACTTCCTTTTGGGATACAGTCATGTTTATCATGACTTTGAACCCTTCTTATCCTGGTCAGTCCGGACTCAATATCTGACCGTGTTCGTATGGCTATTCTCCAAGTCCAATTAAAGTTCTTTCTTGGATACATTTTAACCATCAAACTGTCATTAAAATCTCCTGCAGACCCTTGCCAAGGGAATTCAGAGGGTGGGTCAAACACAAACTCAGCTGGATTCCAGCCTCTGATAAAGGACTGGTGAATCCAAGAGCCTTCACAAGAATTCTCTCTCCCAGTGGGGAGAGATGCTTTGATACATCTGAAACCTGCACTTCCAAGGAGAGGCAGACACCTTTTTCTTCCTGTTATTATTTGATATGTCAGCAATTAGAAAATGTACAGGCTTTTGAACATGAAGGGTTAAATGCACTTCCACTGGTAAGGGAGAATTCTTCCAGGAAACTCCTTGGAGACACTTATAATTAATTTGATCTTCTCCAGTCATTAGCTCAGAGTCATAGCGACTCGTCCGCACATTGCTCTATTAATTCACTGGAGATGACTTCCCAGGATTCATTTAGTTAAGCAGCACTGTTGGATTACATTTTAAACCCCTTAAAAATAGTTGTAATTGATGTCTGTTTACAGAAGCTTAGTTTAATGGAGTCCACGCTGGATGGAAGGGGGTGCTTACCAGTCTCGGAGGGTACTTACATACAGCTCAGCTGCAAAAGTACCAAGTTGAATTAAAAACACTGCTGACGAAATAATTATTATTAGAAACACTCCTTGCTTTAATGTTCATAGTGGCATGTAAACTGTGGAGCATTTCTCTTGTGACAGTGGAGAGGAGTGACTGGAAGCTGCCTGCCCCTACAGAAAGGAGGGGCACGGAGACCTTGTAAATACATCTACTTTACTTTCACTATGCCAGACACAAGAAACAATCATGTGGCTGATATTTGAAGAGAAGCTGTGGATAGAAAATGCGAAAATCCTGTTTCTCCTCTAAAGGAAGTAAGGTTAGAAAGGCAATTATGCTACCTTAAGTTTCTCCTAAGTGTCCTTGCTCCAAAGCCATGACAGAGCTAACTGGGCAATGAGTCACTGGAGGTGGTCAGTGAAGTAAACGCCCTGGTCTCAGGCCTAGGAGCCCCACTGGCTTGAACTTTTTGGACTTCAAAGGTGATTAGAATGAGAGCTTTCATAATTTATAGTACACTTATGGTTGGGTCTCTCTCTTTCTCTCTCTCTTTGTTTCTTCCTTCTTTCTTTCCTTCCTTCCTTTCTATCTTTCTTTCTTCCTCTCTTTCCACCAGTTTGTAAAGAACAATCAAGAAGTGCCTGAGGTATGCGTTTGACCTTTCTGTTTATTTCAGCAGGCCTGCTTTTCTCTGCCTGGACAAACTTTACCTTTCCTTCAAAGTTCAGCCTTTGGCCTAACAGCCTCTTCTAATAATCCTTCTCTGACAATAAGAACTTTTATGTTGCAGAGACATTTAGAGTTTTTCTAATCAATTTAGGATGTCTTCTTGGATTCATTCCTTGGAACAATTCCTTGTGATATTTAGGGAGTACATGTTAGTTACCAGTATATTCACAAACATAACACAACTGCTCTTTGTGTCCAAAGGTCCCACATTGCAGATTCAAATGCAATTTAAAGATGTTTTAAAACATTCATACTAGTGCTGAAAATGTATAGACATTTTTCCGTATCACAGCTCCTTAAGTAAATATACAACATTTATATTGTATTGGGCATTATAATGAATCAAGGTATGATCTTAAGAATATAGAAATATATGGCCTTTTATATGGAAATACTGTGCTGTTTTATTTAAGAATTGAGCATCTTCAGATTTTCATATTCTCAAGGAGATTCAGGACCCATTCCCTTATGAATATCAAGAAATGATTGTCTTATTAAACTGATATTCACATATATGGCTATTCTAATCTCTGTTACTGTGATTAAAGCATAAAACATGACTAGAAACAATTTAGGGTTTATTTGGCTCACACTCTCAGGTCATAGGCTCTCATTGAGGGAAGTCAGGGCAGGAACTCAAACAGGAATCTTGAAGCAGAAACCCTGGAGGAACCTGCTTGCTGGCCTGCCTTGTTCTAATGCCCATGCTTAGCTAACTTATATATTCCAGAATCATCTGCCTAGGTATGGTGTTGCTCACAGTGGGCTGGGCCATCCTAAACCAATTAAGACAGTCAAGAAAATCTTTTAAAGATATACCCACACTCCAATATGATAAGGACAATTACTAAGTGAAATTTTTCTTTTATGCTGTGGTTCTAGACTATGTTAATTTAACAGTTAAAGATAAGTAGGAGGGTGGTAAATTCTGTGAATAAAATCGGGGTTTTTATAATGTCATGAAGTATGTCTCCTTTGGGATGGAAGTTAGTGATAGAACTTGGGTGGGGGGCTAGATAACAAATGGTTTTCATATTCTGTCATATGCAATAAGCATAATAAGAAAATGTAAAGTACATACAAATGGTAGTGCATGCTTGTGTGTGTGTGTGTGTGTGTGTGTGTGTGTGTGTGTACAAATGTTTGTACATCTACAAGTCCTCTTCCATTTAAAATGGACATCAACCCAAACAAGGTCATCCAAAGTGGAAAATAGCATCAACGCAAAATGCATTTTAATGCGCCAACCTAGAGTACAGCTCACTCTAGGTTTTTCCTTGCTGATCAATGTGGCTGGCTACAAGTTGTAGCTTGGTGCTTAATCCAGCACCCAGAGAGAATTATGTTGTACATTGTTAGTCTGGGTGAAGAGCCTATTTCAATATTCACAATATTGTTTCTCCTGATTGTTTATGGCTTTCACTTCACCACAAATATGAAAAACCCTAAGTCTAACTACAGTAAGTTGGGAATCATCTGTAAGAGGTTACACAGGTGAAAGAAAACTGTAAAACTTACCAGAATCTCTTCAATTTTCTTTATTGAATACTCTGTATCCAGGCTACAGTTTCGTTAAACAGTGCAATGCAATGTACCTTAAATAAGCAAACACATAGTCTTCTGATCTTTAAAGAATCTACTCAAAATTAAAGCTCAAAATTAAAGGGTCAGTTTAAGTGATACACAAATAGTAAGATGCTTAAAAGAGAACACTATACTACATAGTATGTGGATGAAGCACTAAAACAAGACATGCTGTGTGTCTTTAGGTATAATATTGAATATTAGTTAACTGTTTTAAGATCATGGGCAATATCAAAACACATCTTTCTTATTTTAATAATACTGAAAAGAAAAATGAAGAAACCATCTTTACTTTTATTCTTGACAAACTGGGTACAATTTTAGCTTTCTTTTTCATGTTTTTCTGTATTCTTAAATGTTAAAATGGTCTGTCTCTTTGCAATAATAAAAGGAACATAAGAGACATCTCCTAAAAATGTGTGCTGATATTCTGGGGACAGCATGTGGTTTCACAACACGAGCAAAACAAATTGCCACAATCATCTTTAAGGTGATCTCACATTGGATGAGCTGAACGCCCTACCTTTGGAAATCGGAGATACTTGTCTCTCTTCAGTCAAATAAAAGTGAAGAGAAATGGTGATTTTTTTGAGCAACAGCACTCTTGTTGTCAGACGGAAGAGAAAGGGAGTTGGGCACCATTCACAGGCAACGCACAGGGTAATTTTGTTAAGTATATGTTATAGGTTCCAGTGCATTTTACATTTAAAAAAAAACTCTAATACCATGATTCATGTAGACTTGGGAAAAAAAAGAAACCCATAAAACAACTGCAGCTGTACTATAAATAAAGTGCATGCCATGAGAGTCCAAAGTAGTTTACTGTTTGTATGAGAATTCTGTATTATTTCTACGCTGATCAAAGTTGTCCTTGTGTGATATTGGCCAGTGCATTATTGTGATTTCTTAAGTATTAAAAAATGAAAAAGAAGTTTCTTTGTTCTTTATAAAAAAAAAAGAGCACAATTCTGCTGCTCATTTGTGCACGGCCACTGTTGGGTAATGGGTCTGCTTGGAACAAGAGCTGAACAGCGAGCGGTCAGATGTGGATTCCACCAGTGAACTTTCATTGTATGGAGGCCCACAGGCAAAAAGGAAGCAAATAAATCCAATGCCAAAGCCTCTGACGGGACATGAGCTCATTGGGAGCATCATGTGCTGTGACCACAGACACGGGGTTTGAACATCAGCAGTCTGGGGTCACTCATTCTTGTCCAGAAAGGCCATCCTTCCCCGAAATGTGGTTGTTGACAGTTGGAACTCTTTCTGAAGCCTCAAATAATGTCTGTTCCCGACCACAAAGCAAAGGCATATATCATTTTATCAGCTTAGTTTTTCAACGCATGACTCTCAGGTTGGCCTGTAAACTAGCTGTGGTCAAAAGATTTTGACCATTGTGGGCATGCTCAGACTGGCACACTCTACAGACTTTTCTTATCCCGGACTCACTCCTAGCTTTCCTCCAATCCCAGCATTGCTTCCTACAGAAGCCAACTCAAAAAGGATAGCGCAACCTCTACCTCCCAGAGTCCCAGGAGACCCAGCATCTAGACACGAAAAAAAATAAATACAGACTGTATTTTAGATTTGTAGGCTTGTTTTCTTCACAACCTATCTGACTTCTTAAAGACTTACGCACTAGTAAATTTTCTGGTTAAGTCAATTTACACAAACATGACAAAATAAAAACTATTTTATTTAAATAACATAAAAAGAGACAAATCACAGAGCTATAGAAATGAAGGGGGTCTTAGAGATTTCTAGCTCCATTTTGCCATTTTTTCATTGAGAAATATGTGTGTGTACATGTGTGTGTATATATATATATATATATATATATGTATGTGGTGTGTATTGGGTATAAGATATATCTTGTGTGTGATGTGCATACATGTAGTGTGTACTGTGTGCATTGTAATGTATGTGGTATACATTAGTGGGATATATCTGTGGTATATTTGATACATGTGCGTATAGCATGTGGTATGTGTGCAAGATGTGTGCGTGTAGCATATGCTGAATGCGCTATTAGTATAATATATGATGTGTGTGTGTGTGTGTGTATGTGTGTGTGTGTGTGTGTGTGCACAAGTGTGTAGAATGCAGTTTGTATGGGACACTTGTACAGTGTGTCTGCTGGAGGCTGTGAATGTGCTCTTAGGCTTGGGCAGCCCTGGCCTTCTGGGCACTGTGTATCTTACAACAAAGCTGTCAGTGATTGGAATGAAATGAGCTGTGCTCAAGTTTTCTATAGGAGCCGAAGAAACTGTAAATGGAGAATAAAGAAAACTAATAGGGAGAGATGTATACATATGAAAAGCACAGGCAGAAACTCTGAGAGCAGCATGGGGGTGGGAAAGGGGATAGAATGGGGTGAGAGAAAGGCCTCATTTGCAGATTCCAGGGCAAGCATAGCATGCTGCATGAACTTCTCCAGGATCCACAAGGCTTCTTTGAGACCTAGAAAACCCAAATGCACACAGGCCAAAGCACCTACTTCCCCAGACACCTTAGCATCCAGTGACTCCAGAAGAGGGATGCTGCTTTTGGGAAGTTTTTGTGGAGGAAGTGGCTTCGAGTGCTCAGACTGGATGAACCACTTTCTCTGCCATTAGTAGCCTACTTCCTGTCTGGCCTCTATTCTCCTCTCTTGCGTTTTGACTTCTTATCCCTCATCCACTATCCTTTTTCCTCCCTTCCCCTACCATGGAGCCAGAGGAGCAGTTCTCTTCTTCTCCCTCTCCCTCTTCCTCTCCTTCCCTCCCTCTCTTCCTCTCCCACAGAAGCTGTGATTAGTGTCTACTTGAGTATAGCCTCTTAAGGACAGATACTTCTCTGCCTATATCCAGAATTTCTTTGAACATCTCTTAGCTTAGCATCTGTCCGCTGTTTTATTATTATTGTTGTTTTCTGTCCATATTGAAACTAGAAAATAAAAACCCATCACTGTTGACATTCAGGACCATTTTATTTCGAAGACAGTGCTGGCTTTTGTCAATCTATAGTCTTCAGAGGTCTTTGTTTAATGTGGCTTCGGGATAACCATCTTCCTACTTTTGATAGTGTGATTACCAAGTAATGCTATCAAATAACAATCACGATTAAACAAGTTACATGAGCCCTCAGGCCCTGAAGCAATTTCTTTGAAGAATGAGTTTGTCCTTCAAATAGCATAATAAGAAAAAAATTAAGTATAAGTCCCCAGAACAGTGTGTTATAGAGGGAGAACTATAATCTGTTTGTCCATTCCTTAGAATTACAAATGGCCTGCAGTTAGAATCCATTCTTTACAGTGCCACTAGCCCTGGCTTCCTCTCTTTGTCTCATTGAGCATACCAGGTGGATGTTCTCGGATACTGTGGATTACCTCTGCTGCTGTGATTTTTCCGTCTACCTGACCCATATTCAACATCAGAAATTCAGCTGTTCCTTGACTTTTTGTTTGTTTATTGTTTACCATTGAGTAAACCACAAACAGTTTGCAACTATTGCCATTTTGGAGATTGTTTTTAAAAGGCCTCTATAAAAATTAAACAACCAAGATGGGCTAATTCACTCACATACAAAGTCTAGGTATAAGACTCATAAAATGTAAAACTTGGAGTTTATGCCCAGTACTGACAAGGCTAAGTGAAGTAATATCAAAACATGTAAAATATCGGATAAACGCCAAAGCTCTGACACAAAAGGAATGTTAAGATTCCAGTTTTTCACATTTATGTGAAACATATCCCAGAATGGAGGATAGCGTTGTTACTTCTTAGTATGAGGATAGGGCCAGGACAAGCTTATGGAAAAGTAGAAGCATTTGACTTCTGTTTCTTCTGTGTTACAGTGCTGTTTGTAGTGCTAGCATCCTGGAACTCAGTCTCCTGCCCCAGGGCATCAGAGGGAAAAACAAATCCCTGATGTCCTCAGTTTACATTGAAGTCCTTCTCCTTGATGATTGTGGACTCACTGTGAAGTGGGAGAGACATAGGGCTACCTAATTATCTATGTCCTCAATGGTAAGTCTAAGTACTATTAAACACTGGCATCTTATTTTAAGAAGTTTTGTTGCTTTTGCATAAAAGCTTCAGTTTTCTGAAAGCTTTGATATACATGACTATATCTCTGGAAGATAATTCACAAGTGAGTGTGGATGGAGGTTCATGCATGCAATGTCTCTAAGAGAGTGGCCCTTTAGTAATGTGGGTTTCCTTAGTGGAATCTGATGCTTTAGTTACGGCATGAATACTGTCTTTTTATTTTAAGGCTCTAGGTTACAGGGAAGAGGGATATCCGGAGGCCATTCCTTGGCCTTCTTAACTTTGTATTTATTTGTAAGTAGGCATCTTCCCTGAGCTGGGAAAGGACGCGGAACACACGGCCGTGGCTTCACAGGCATCTGGTGCAGGTTAGGAGAGGGTATAGCCACAAGGAGATGCTCTGTAGGCAGTTTCAGAGAGGGCGATTATGGATTTTATTACTAGATAATACATAATGATTTTCAGAAAAAGCAAAATCAATAGGGATAGAAATTTAAATTTTCACAGTGTTGGGAAAACATTTTTCTTCTTAAAGAACTGAAAATTTTAATCTAAGGTATGTTACATTACTTGAAATTGTGACCTGGTCTTACAATGGCTAAATTACAGTGCTTTTTTGTTTCTGTTTGCTTGTTTGTTTGTTTTTTTTCTATAACTTACATTAATTATGACTCCAGGTACATGCATTTTCCCCAAAGTACTAGGGAGTATGTAAATGACAACCCTTCAAAGCAGGGGTCAGATAGTCTTCTCTTGCGACCCCACATTTCTTCATTATCAAGGCGGTTACCCAAAATACAGAACTGTGTGAGGCTGGTGAGATGAGCTTGCAGTTATGGAAATGAGTAGATATGGACATCTTTACCTGAAGGGCTGATGCTGCCCATCCTGAGTGAGCCAGCAAGCTCTGGGCTTCACACAAGCTGAGCGGCCAGAGCACTACAAGCCGTACAAACAACTCAAATATCTTAGTCAACCCGTTTTGAAGATAAACAGTCTCACATGGGTTTTATTGAGCTAAGATCAAGGCTTTACCAGGGTTGTGCTTCCTCTAGGACACTCTAAGGAAATACCTCTTTCAGCTTCTAGAGGGGACCTGTGGTTCTGCACTCGCTCGCAGCTCTGCCCTAGTCTTCAAAGCCAGCGACTCCTTGCTTTGACTTCTATCATCCTTTTTCTTGCTTTTGATTTCTTTTCTGCTGCCTCCTTGGCTCTTAAGAACCCGTTGATGCATTGGGCTCACCCAATATTCCTGAGTGCTCCCTTTTCAGACCAGTAGATGCTGATACAGGCCTTAATGCCAGAAGCT
>JADRCD010210845.1:0-14562 GCA_019843815.1 Montemys delectorum
TTTCCTATTCCTCCAGCTGGCCTTTTCTGCTGCTGTCCATAATGCTATTATAGTATTAATTCATCATTGGGTCAGCTCACTCCCTATGTCAGAGCAGTACTTATCTGTCTCTGGAAACACTCTCATAATCATACCCAGAAAAGTCTTTTCCTAATCCACTAATTCCTTCTGAACCCAATCAAGCTAAAATCAGTTCAATCATCACATACATGGTCGCTGTTCAGCATTATGTACTTTTAGCCATACTTGATGTTCACCTTACATAGAACATATGATCCATTTAGTGCAAATTAGTGCAATTTCATGAAATAAATTATAAGATAGTTATTGTGTCAAGGACATGAAATTTGAAATTTGTTGAAGATAGAAAATAAAATGTAGAGTTAGTCTTGAACAGAATTTCTATTTGGAGGCTCTCAAAAATACGTGATATTGCATTGTTTGAAGGATATTAGAGGCAATACGATAAACACTCATGTTAAACCACAGGCACTAAATTCATATTGTCATTATGCCCCTGCCTATGATAGAATAAATTTCATCCTAAGCCATGTACAGACTGTAGAAGAGTGAACGTTATGATTTCAGAATGGCCTAGATAGGAAAGGACTATATAGCACTGAATAGCAATTCCAGGAATAAAATTCAGTATCCAGTCTGGAGTGTCTATTACAGTTGTCAAATGAAAACCCTGATTTAACAGTCCTTATTTAGATATAAGCTGGGAGACAAAATAAAATATAAATTTAATTAAGAATTTCACTTACAAAATTAAGAGTGACTTCAAATTTTCTGGTTCCAGAAGAATGTTCTTAAGTATTTTCTAAATAAATAAATAAATAAATAAATAAATAAATAAATAACCAACCCATCTTCTATGCATTTAATGATATAGTAAGCACATGCATTCTAAACATAGGTCTGAAACTAAGAAAGCACATTTTGTATTCTATGTCCTTTTGAAAGGCTAGAAAATAGATCTAGTTTTCATTGGGAGATATTTTTTTATGTGAGGAATTGTTCACTTAATTCTAAAATGACATGATGTGATGAGTACTCGTCAGACACAAGTCGACAAATCATTCTATGGCTCAGTAACTTACTATTAACAAAATTCTGTTCTGTGTGTAGTAAAGTAAAACAAATTTTCATCAAGTTAAGCAATTCAAATAAAGTAAAAATGGAAGGCTAAAGATTAGGAGAGAATGACATGCATACTGAAAATCCAGAGTATGGTAGTGGTCATACTACTGGAGAGAGGAGGAGAGATGCACAAATGTGAAATAGTAAAGCTGAGGCAGGAGAGAGAAGGGAAGGATGTTTTCATGAAGGCTCTGCTCTCTGGATTGAAGATTTTGTGTTTAATTTCATGGCAATGAACTCATTGGTGGTTTCTGTAGTGATTCATCATGGCTGTCAACTTGACACATCTGAGAATAAGGAACATCAGTTAAGGAATTGCCTCCAACAGATTGGCCCCTGGACATGTCTGTGGAATGTTTTCTTGATTAATGATTAATTTGGGATGACTCAGTTCACTGTGTGAGGTGGTTTTTGTGCAGGTGGCCTTGGGTTGTATAAGAACACAAGTTAAACATGTCATACAAAGCGAGGTAGTAAACAACACTCCATGGTCTCCGTTTCAGTTCCTGCTGACAGGTTCCAGCCCTGGCTTTCCATCATATTAGACAATTAGTAAGTTGAATGAATTCATTTCTCCCAAGTTGCTTTTGGAAGTATTTTTAATGGCAACAAAAAGAAAACTAAGACAGTTTCTAAATAGAGGGGGTTATAATTTTAAACCATAAACATTATGCTCATTACAGTACCTTATTATTACCTGTTTGGAATAACTATACAAATACAGAAAACATTATTGACTTAAATCTTGTGGTAAAAAGTAAATCTTTAAGAAACTTAAAATTTTCTCTGCAGTTCAGAGACAGCCCCAACTTTGACCATAGGGCATTTGTTCATCCTTTCCTTTCCAGAACCATCAAAAGCAGGCTTAGAAAATAGCTCATGTAAGGGTTGAACTTAAAAATATTCTCCAGTAGTTGAACACTTGTCTGATTTCAGCAATACATATTGGTGAGAGCCAATACATTAAAAAAAAAAGGAGAAAGATGAGTAATTAGTATTAGTGTAAATTACTGTTTTATCTACAAATAGGTCATGCTGAAGAAGCATGACATTACCTAAGCTGGTTGTACACCAACAGGTGTTTTGACTGTCACCAATTTTATATTTATAGAAAAATGCAAAGTGTTTTATTTTGTAAACAGTGATTGATTTGGGGTATCAGCCTTGCTTAATGAGACAATATTTTATTGGATTGCTAGACTTTGTGCGACTTTTTGTACTTGGAATGGGCTGTTTTCACTTTGTCCTGTTTCCTGACATGAAATAAATCTTGCAAATGAAGCAGCCTTGTGCTGTGTGTGCCTGAGATACCATAAGTTGTCTTATGTAAATAATCATCTCTTACTGGAATTTAATCACTTTATCATTTGTCACATTTGTATTGAAATTTCAGATTACAGCACCATAAAACCATAGCAATTGATTACAAAAGAAGGGCCACTATATTTGCAAACTTTTTAGCAATAAGTTAAATACATATCTGAGTAATCCTGTCACAGAGAATGCATTAGATAGCAATTCATATCTAAGATTATACATTTCTGTCCCTGGAGCAAAGTCTAAATTAGCATGTGATCCAGGGATATACCATATACCAATAACAGATTTTCAAATTTCTAATTTAAAATTAATTAATAAAAATTAATAGTTAATTTTTCATACTCATATCATTACTCTAAATAAACAGAGAAAATGTGTACATACTTTAAAATTTTAGAATGTTTATTCTTACTAATAGTGGCAGTATTTAAAAATTCTCTAATTAGGTTACCCTCTAAAATAAATATTGCCACCCAAGTGAGTTGATTTTACAAATATTCAATAAAGATTAATTTATACACTCTTTTACTTAATGTGACTGCCTTCCTTCTCCATAAGGAGCTTTACTTTAAGTAGTATGCAACTTTAGTTTCACAGTCTCTAGCAATTTTCTTCTCAAAATAACCATCCTGCCATATGAACTGAATCATGGACATCTGCTCAAACTGCCAAACACAACTTTAGTTCATAGCCACTGACTAGAATTCTGTTCGTTTCTTTTTTGTTGGTTTGTTTTTCTGTTTTGTTTGATTCTTCTGATTGTTTGTCATTATTTAACCCAAATTATTATGTAACCAAACCAGTCTGGAACTCAAAACTACCTGACTCCCACTACGTCCTCAGTGTTGAGGTAAAAAGGTAAATTTCCAAGTTTAACTCCTGTCACTACTCCTGAATCTCTTTGCTTCTGTTAGGCCCAGTTTGTGATATCCCTAAAGAGATCATGAGAGACCACAACTCTCAGGCAAGCATACAAGAGTCTTTATTCAGGTTGAGTCTGGGCCATAAACCTTCCTGATACAACAGGATAGAAGAGTGGCCCTAGGTCTAGGGAAATGGGGAAAAAAACACAATTGGCGATTTTTAAGCCTTGGCATTATTACAAGGATGGGTAAGAGGGTAAAGTAATGTTGGAATTTAAGCTGATTGGTTTACAGCATCTGGTCTAACAATAAGGAAGGACTACACATCTAAAAGGTGCACTTCGACCTGGGAATGATTCATGGATACTTAGCCCACCCTGTTATTTTGGTGGCCACAGATGTTGTTTATTTTGCTATTGCCAGGAATATATCATGGTTTTTCCTAGAATTCAAGAGTGGTCTCCAAGTCACTCTGAGAACAAAATGGCTAAAATGGAGTCTAAAAACCAAAATGGAGTTTGTTCTGCTACCTCAGTCTCTTCGTTCCTCCCTTTTGCTAGTCACTTTGGAGGCTAATCTTGGGATCCTAAAGGTCTGGATTGTTTGTGCTAATTTGTTGATAGTGAACATAAAGTTAGATTCATAAGTAGGTAAGGACGGGCTGGGATAAGCTAGGAGACCACAAAGAATACAGTGTATGAAAACATTTACAAAGATTTAAAACCTGTAGGAAGATGAGGATGGAGTAGAGAATGGATACAGAAAATGTGATACATCTACACAATGGAGTACTACTCAGCTATTAAAAACAATGAATTTATGACATTCTTAGGGAAATGGATGGATCTGGAGAGTATCATCCTGAGTGAGGTAACCCAATCACAAAAGAACACACATGGTATGCACTCTCTGATAAGTGGTTATTAGCCCAGAAGTTTGGAATACAGGAAGAACAACACACAAACCAAGAAACTTAAGAAGAAGGAAGACCAAAAGGTAGACATTTCATTCCTTAAAAGGTGGAACAAAATACCCACGGAAGGAGTGGCAGAGATTAACTATGGAGCAGAGACTGAAGGAAGGACAAGCCAGCCTAAATATAGCTATCTCCTGAGAGGCTCTGACCATATCTGACTAATACAGATGTAGAGGCTCAAAGCCATTCATTGAACTGAGTACACGGTCACCAATGAAGGAGTTAGAGAAAGGATCTATGGAGCTGAAGGGTCTGCAGCCCCTTAGGATGAACAACAATATGAACTAACTAGTACCCTCAGAGCTCCCTGGGACCCAACCACCAACCAAGGACTATACATAGTGGGACTGAATGTTTTGTCAGCATGTGTATAGTAGAGGACTGCAAATTCGATCAATAGGAGGAGAGGACCTTGGCCTTGTGAAGATTTGTGCCCCAGTGTAGGGGAATGCCAGGGCCAATAAGTGGGAGAGGGTGGGGTGGCAGGCATGGGGAGCGGGGAGGCAACAGGGGTTTGTTTGTGTTGTTTTTGTTTGTTTGTTTGTTTGTTTTTGGAGGGGAAACTGGGAAAGGAGAAATTTTCATGTAAATAAAGAAAATATCTAATAAAAAATCATTAAATTAAAAAAATGTTAAGTAAAAAAAAAAAGATTTAAAACCTGTAGGAAAATGAGGATGAAGTAGAGAGAAATGATTACATTTTCCCATAATTTCATGTCAGGAATATATTGTGTATAAGACAAAGAGATTATCTGAAACCTGTTATACATTTCATCAACTCATCTCCCCTGAAGAACACAGAAAACAAATGGGGATTTGTTAAACATAATTACAATGACAGAGATAAGAGAGTATATTCAAAAAAAAAAAATCTCCAGGAAAAATCAAAAGAGCAAATGAGACTAATTCCAAGGAGTTCAAATGGGCAATTGTGAACATTACAGTATGATTGTAAATAGTTCCTATGTGTGAAAAACCTTTTATTGAAGGAAGATATTGGGGAATACTTTTGAAAATAGAACAAAAAATGGTAAACTGTTTTAATTTTCACTTAAGTCACACAAATGCAACTCTTCTGAAATTGTCACCCAATAGCTAGAAAGCTATTAGAAAACTACTTGGGAAAACCAAATTAACGTGAAAATATCAGTCCACTGACATTGGGTTAGTCAATAAAATACAATGAGACTCTACAGCAAAGTCATACATTGAAACAAACCAACACTTGGTATCATCATTCACAACATACAGACAAAACTTATATCATGATCATCTCATACAAGTTATATTATATCAGCATGTTAGAAATAATTGTTCTTTCTGTCTACAGAAGCCAGATTCTCCTGAGGTCAGAACTAGTTTCAAATGAACAACCAACACTGTCATATCAGTTTGCAGAGAGTATTACTTTTGAGTTTTGTAGAATAAAATTAAAAAATCAACACTCCATGAAACACAAGAAAACTCAATGAAATATTGTGAAGCCTTTTTATAGTATAAGCAAAATTTAGTTCACTTTGCTGCTGAAAAACTATCTTTAAGGAATGCTTACCAGTTTCTGGAATAATTAATCATGAGAAAATTTACTTATTATCTTTTCACAGTCATTGGAAGAGATGATTGACAATTTATTTCAATGATTTTTGAGATATGGAACCGGATTTAGTCAGGATTTCTCAGAATTGTTTTGTGAGTAGTCAAGTGAAAACAGTGGTCAAAATGTGGGACGAGAGTGGAAGGTACAGGTAAGTGGTTAAGAGCACTGACTGCTCTTCCAGAGCACTTTTCATTCTCCAGAAGCCACAGAGTGGCCCACTCCATCTGTAATTCCATGTCTATGAGATACAATAAACTCTAATCCATGCACACACATATGTGCATGCAAAATGTCCAGAAACATAAATTAAGTCTTAAAAAACATTTTAATGTAGGTAAAAACAAGGAAGGAAAAGAAAGACAGCAGTGCTCAACAAAAATGAATACCTAGCATCCATGTTCACTTTATATTTCCACAGTAAGTAATTCCTTACACTTTTCTAAACACATTCACTGCTACATGCTTTCTTAACTTCCCAAAAGGTGCTAAATTTCTAACTATAAACATCAGCCTCCTACTGAAGTGCATATGGAATCTCTAAGGCATCAAGCTAGTTTACAAAGAACACAGGACTGGTTATGTCAATGAGATTTTTCCATTAATTACTCAGTAGAGTAATTCACACATTTAACCAATAAGTACAACCTCTGTTTCAGATAAAAGCGTAATTATTCTTCTTTATGTATGTGTAAGTATATTCTCATAGATACAACTTTGTTATGTTGTTTTCTGAATGTATTTACTCTCACTTATTTTCCTCCTAAGGGAATAAACTTTGCCTATAGATGAAATATTTTCATCTAGTGATCAATGATACAAGCCTAGTCATCTGTACTCTTCAACTCTCCAAAAATCTTTTTTTGCAATAGTTTAGTAATACATACCCTCTTCCTAGTGAGATAATTGTGTCCAGAAGAGCAAACCCTTAATAGTAACTGTAACTGAGTAGGACAAATTAAAAGAAAACTTGTGGATTGAAAGCAATTTTCCTAGTGCTTATTGAATAAAAAAAAAGTTCTGTGAAATTTCAAAGGCTATAATAGTTATCAAGAATTAGACACTATCACTAAAATGCAGTAAAGATGTAGATCAGATGCTAGATTTGTGCTATGTTACAAAACAGTTTGTTATATGGCAAAGGATATAAGAGAGTTAGGTTTTGTAAAAAAATATTCTGTAGTAAATGAATTTCTGGACTGTATTGAGTCTTTGTGAGTTTGTGCTTGGTATTTGTGTAATGCATATATAATTTGAGCTAATGATAAAATACACAGAAGGTAGCATTCTTTTATTTCCAAAATAATATGTTGTATTAAAGGCTTTACATATCTTTTTTAAACTTCCATTATAATTTTCTCAAACTCAAATCATTTACATATATAGTACAGCATTTAGCAAGATAAAAATAGGCTCAACTCCCGTGAACAATGTGTACCCCAGTGCTTTATATCTCAATATAAGCTGAAGCTTTACCAATATTGGTCAAGTTTGAGCCAATAAGTAAAAAATGAGGAAAGTATATTATAGTCAAAGTTGTTTATACAAATGAGCAAAAGGACTCATACCTCTCCACCCAGGAGGGGATTCTGCAAATTCTTAGACTTCAAATCTTTTTCATGGCTTGCTTTATTTTTTTCAAATCATTCTCATATCTTTTAAGTAAGCAACATTTTTTCCTGTTTTCTGGACTGTAATACTTTGACACTTCATTCTTGATGTCCACATAATTCTTTCTTAAAATGGTAGGGAAAAGCTGGCAAACACCCAGTTAGTATCTGCCTATCAATATCATGATGTCAAAGTATATATAAATGGTTCTGTGCCCCAGTGTAGGGGAATGCCAGGGCCAATAAGTGGGAGAGGGTGGGGTGGCAGGCATGGGGATGGGGGAGGCAACAGGAGTTTGTTCTTGTTGTTTTTGTTTGTTTGTTTGTTTGTTTTTTGGAGGGGAAACTGGGAAAGGAGAAATTTACATGTAAATAAAGAAAATACCTAATTTAAAAAAAAATATTATCAGGCATACCAGTTGCCTTGGAATTAAGAATCTATTTCCTATAATGCAATCAACTTCCCCAAACTGTCAACAGTAAATTGAAAAAGATCTCTATGGTGAATCCAAGCATATTTCCCTGTTTAAGACATTTAAAGTTAGTTTCCTACAGGACCAGGATTTTAAATATCTACAACAGACAATTAATTTATACATCTTTGCATTGCATTTACAAGTTATATTTTTCAGAAGCTATCCAGATAAATTACAACTCAAGACAGCTGACATACAGGAACGCAAAGATTTTTCCACCAACATTGGAAAACAGAAAAAGTAAGAAGAGAATTTTAATCTATAAAATAAGCCTAAAATCTCACAATGCACACCGAATACATATCCATTCCAATAATCTTGGAAGACAGTGAAGAGGAACACAGTGCTGAATATGGGCTAGCATAAGTAGATGTCCAAATTCTACAACTGACTATCACAAGTAGATGACCACATTCCACACAAAGGTGGTCATAATTAAAAACTTGGGGTTTCAGAAACCTCATCTTTACTCTTAAAGTTGTTTTAACATGTTGTAGAAAATGACTGCAATTTCTATAATCAGAGTATGTGCCTCTAGAGTTTAGGGTGACTGCCAATTAATTTGAAAGCATCAGCTTTCTTTGCACTACGAAGAATACAAGGTTCAGAAAGTGTAAGTGATACAGCCAAGCACAAATCCAGAAAGTGGCCACTTTAGCTTGATTCCAGACATTAGAATGCAGTCTTAAAAAAAAAAAAAAAAAAAAAGACTACCTCTTTAGTAGTACCATTAACAATTTTAACAGTCAGGGGCAATAGCCCTTACCTGTGATTGGCAGAATTAGCAAATGAAAGTACAAATGCTAAAAGTACCATTTCAGCCAGTCAATTATTGAAGATAATACATCCAAAAATTGAAGATATTTGATATACACCAATATTTGGGTATTTATCATTGATCTGAAATTGTGATATGGCACTACCTGAAAAATCAGAAAACAGATTTCAGCTAATTTAAAGGTAAATGCTGCTCTCAACTCACTTCTGAAATTCATACAAATACTCTATACCAAACATTTTAAACACAAAAGCTTCTTCCTGTGTAGCATTTGCTCCTTCAACATTACTGGTTCTCTTCTTCCTCAGCTTAGCCATCCTCATGTCCCTTTCTCTCGGTTCTTTTTGTGAGGGTATGGCAGACCTTTGTACACAGGTAAAACCACCGTCCTCTTTGCTATTACACCTAAGCAGATCTCTCACTCTTGTACTTTAAGTATACAGTGGGTCTACAGATATACTATGACCATCTCTAGCTCTATCTTGTTTATAATGACAAAATAAGATTATATAAATATAATGACAAAGCAAGATTAAACTGATGTTTAAATTTTGATCTTTTTAATATTTTAATAATAGAATTTGGATTTTTTAAAGTGAAAATATAACATTTATACAGTAAATTCTGATTATTGTTTCCTCTCCAGCAACTCCTAATAGATTCTACTGACTTTCCAACTTGACCATATCCACACCATTTTTTTCTTTTTCATTAGGATACAAACAGACATCTAAAACAATGATAATGATGACAATGATGATGATGCTAAATAAAAGTAAAATGAAGAAATCAGAATAGGATAAAAACAACAAAATAGAAGAAAGATAATCAAAGAAAAGGCTCAAGAAACACATATAAACTCACAGAATAACTCATATTTACACAAACAAATAACCCATAAAAACAAAAAAACAGCAAACCAGAGTATATATGCATAGACATGTAAGGAAAAAAAATCTCTGAGGAAAAATTATGAGACAAAAGTACCTGCAAATATTCCATCGAGTTCATTTTGTGTTCCCCTTCTGCTGCTTTGCATGGCCTGGCCTTAAGAATGATTTGCATATCCAAAGAACTCTGGTGGAGAAAACTAATTTGTCATTTGAGTATAGTTATCAACTGGAGATTGCTTGTTCATTTAGGCTTGTGTTTCCTATCCCTTTCAGTGCTGGGACCCCATCTGCTTTACAATTCTGCAGGTCCTATGCATGCTAGCATAACCTCTGCCAGTTCATATGCGGATTTCTTCTGCTCTATTTAGAAGGCTTTGTTCCCTTGGTGTTCTCCATTTCCTCAGGCTTTTACAATCTATCTGCTTCCTTTTTCAGAGTTCCCTGAGTCTGACAGATAAAGTTTCGATGAAGATATCGTCTTTTAGGACCAAGTGTTCCAAAGTCTCTGAATCTGCATACTATCAAGCTGTGTATATTTGTTCTCATCTACTGTAAGAAGAAGCTGTTCTTGATGATGGTTGAGCAAAGCACTGTTCTTTGAATATATGAGAATGTTGTTAGAAGTCATTTATTGCTGTTTCTTTAGCAGAACAGTTGTATTTGATTTTTCCATAAGGTCATTCACCTATCTGGTCTTTGTTATAACCTACTTGGACAGTATTGGGAATAGGTTTCATGCCAGGCAGCAGGCCTTCAACACAATCATATATTTGTTCGTGACACAGGCTTTGTGTCACTACTGGACTATTACAGCTTACAGTGAGGGCACCACCATTGTTGACCATTGTTTTGTAGCTTGGTTGGTGTTTACCTTTCTCCTTTGGTAGCATGTAAAACACAGTCCAGTACCAAGAACGCCAGTCAGTAGTAGGGAAAGCTCTACTTAAGCATCAGCTCAAACCCTCTATGCTCAACGAGTTGTGTAGGTGTTGTCTTCAGCTATAAGGCTTTGTAATCAGTTTTTAGAAAGACATCAATAGCTCGGAAATAATATCCTGGGTGGTTTAGAAGTTTTCATTGGGCCCCTCTGGCCAACAACTATTATGTTCATAAACCATTATTGGAAATGGAGGCTTTATTTGATGACCAGAGGTGTCTAATTGTGATTCTATCCCCCTTCCCATTATTTTAGGATTCTATTTATATCACCTTCATATATGTACATGATTTAAGACACTTCTACTTTTTTTAGACATTCATACAATCTCACAAGTATCCTTTAGATAGAGCCATCTCTTCCTGTATTCCCATATTTGTCCTCCCACCTTGTCTGGTTGATCAACACATCCAGTGCCCCCTCACAACCATCTACAACTATCTATTCTATTTCTACTTCCTAAGTGATTCAACTCTCTTCCCTAGTCCCTTTCTGTATACCTGACCTCTGGTTATATGGATTGGAGCCTGCTTACTGAAGACACAACAGCTAACATTCACACACAAGGAAATATGTACCATATTTGCTTTTTGGGTCTCAGCTGCCTCACTCAAGATAATTTTTTTTTCTATCTCCATTCAGTTACCATGACATGTTCATATTTTTGACTTTACAGCTGTGTAATTTACCATTGTATATATGTGCACATTCTCTTTAACCATTCATGTACTGATAGATATCTAGTCTGTCTCCTATTTCTGAATATTATGAATAAATTAGCAGTGAACATGTTGAAGCAAGTATCTCTGTAGTAGATTATAGAATCTAATGGATATATACTCAAGAGTAGTGTCTTAGGGTTTTACTGCTGTGAAAATACAGCATGTTCAAGGCAACACTTACAGGGATAAAATTTAATTGGGGCTAGATTACAGGTTCAGAGATTCAGTCCAGTATAATCAAGACAGAAGCATGACAGCATCCAGGCAGTCATGGTGCAACAGGACCTGAGAGGTCTACATCTTCATCTGACTGACTTTCAGGCAGCTGGGACTAGGGCATCAAAGCCCACACCCACAGAGACACATGTACTCCAACAAGACCACACCTACTTAAAGTGCCTCTCCCAGGCCCATTTATACACAAACCATCATATTCCAGTCCTTGGCCCCCACGGGTTTATTTAAACACATGAGTCTATGAGGGCTATACCTAGACAGATCACAAAAAAAAAAATAACTTTGGTCCAACTTCCAATGTTCCCATAACTATAGCAATCTCAGCAATGTTAAAAGTCCAAAGTTCAAAGTCTCCTTTGAGGTTTGTCCAAGCACTTAATTGTAATCCCCAAAGCAAGCCAGAAAACCAACTGGGAAAACTCATAACTATGCATCTCCATGTCCAATGTCAAACTAGTCTTCAGATCTCCAACTCTTTTGTTATCTTTGTTGACTGCAACTTTCTCTTGGGCTGGTTCCACTACTTGTTAGCAGCTTTCCTCAGCAGCTATCCTAAGGCTCTGGCATCTTTGACATCTTGGGGATCTCTTAGTCAACTTCAGCTTCACAGCTTCCTTCTTGTTCCAGTGACTGAGATCCATATGATATTCTAGGCTCCTCCAAAGGGCTGGTATCACTCCTCCAGCTCTACCCTTTGTAGCACTGTAAGCTCAGGTTGATCCATGTGACTGCTGATGTGCATATCCTACATTATGATTTGGTGATCTGGTAACACCTAGCTTTCAGTTTTCAAACTCTCTCACTGCCTAAGCTTGTCTGTCCTAGAACTTGCTCTGTAGATTTACCTTGAAATCAGAGATCTGTTTGGCTCAGTCTCCCAGAATTAAAGACATGTGCTACCATGGATGGTCCTGAACTTACTGGATGGGATCTTGCCCCAAGGTCACTACTCACTCCCTTAATTCAATTTCATTTCCTTGAACATAGGTTTCAGCTCCATTTCATGTCCTGGTGACTCTTTAATACTCAAACCATGTATTTTATATTTTTCCTTTCTAAGAATGCTGTGCTTATTTGAAACATTCTCCATGAGACTTAATCAGAGAACAACGTACTTCTGCTGGGCTTTTTAAGATTTCCTACTGCAGTAAATATAAATCTCTTTACCTTAGTCTCAGGTAGATTCTTCAGACAAGGTCCAAAAGCTACCACATTCTTCACCAAAATACCTCAAAAATAGTCTCTAGGCCACATACTGAAATTCTCCATTGAAACATCTTGGACCTGGATGCACAGTTAAAATCACTCTCAGCAAGAAAGTCTTCCATATTTCTACTAGGATAGCCTAGTAAGCCCCAATTAAAGCATTTCACTGCTTTCCAAATCCTGGCAGGCATGGTGTAGAAGGAGCTCAGGGTTCTACATCTTCATCTGAAGGCTGCTAGCACAGTACTGGCTTCTAGGCATCTAGGATGAGGGTATAAAGCCCATTGCCACAGTGACACACCTACTCCAACAAGGCCATACATTCTAATCGTGCCACTCACCTAAGCATATGAAAGCCATCATAAGCTTGATCTTGAGATGGGTTGATTCCCACCTTCCTGAAGATACTCCACACTGATTTCTATAATGGATGTACAAATCTGTACTTCTACCAGCAATAGAATAGTGTTTTCCTTACTCCACCAGCATGAGCTGTCATTTATTCTTATTGATCTTGGGCATTCCAAATAGTATAAGAAAAAATATTAATATAGTTTTGATTGCTTTTCTCTGATGACTAATGATGTCATACATATCTTTAAGTGTTTCTTCTTTTTTTTTAATTAGATATTTTCTTTATTTACATGTAAATTTTCCCTTTCCCAGGTTCCCCTCCAAAAGAAAAAACCAAACAAACAAAAACAACAAGAACAAACTCCTTTTGCCTCCCCCCTCCTCATGCCTGCCACCCCACCCTCTCCCCAATGAAGGAGTTAAGTGTTTCTTCTTATACATTTTTGTTTCTGCCTTTGAGAATTCTCTGTTTATATTTGTACTCCATTTTTAATTGAATTATTTTGTTTTTACTGGTTATATATTCAGATTTTTTAAATTATTTATCAATCTAACATGTTTATCTTCTACTAAACATATAGTTGGTTAAAAAGAAAAATCCCATTTTATAGACATCTACTTTGTCCAAGTGATGGTGTTCTTTACAGTGCAGAATCTTTTCAATTCCATGAGGTCCCATTTATTAATATTTCTTAGTGTCTCTGCTATGATTGTTCTGTTCTTAATTTTCAATTCAATGAGTTGAAATTTATTAAAATAATTCCCCACTATCATTTCTACTAGATTCATGGTGTCTGGCCTTATGTTGATATTGTTGATCTATTTGGACTAGAGTTTTGTGGAGAGTGATAAGTATTAGTCAATCTGTATTCTATCTGTAGACTTTGAGTTTCAGTGTATCATTTGTTGAATATGCAATCTTTTTTCAATGTTCATTTCTGGCTTCTTTATCAAAAATTAGATGTATACAGACTTATGCCCAAGTCTAAAAATTCAATTCCATTGACCAAAGAGTCTGTTTTTATACCAGTACCATGCTGTTTTTATTGTTATAGCCCTGTAGTGTAATCTGAAATCAAAGATGGTGATACTTCAAACACTTCATGTATTATTCAGTATTATTTTAACTATTCTGGGGTTTTTGTGTTTCCATATTAAGCTGAAAATTGTTCTTTCAAATTTCTGTGAAGAATCATGTTAGAATTTTGATGGATATTGCATTGAATCTGTAGATTGCTTTTTTGGTAGATCTGTACTTTGTTAATCCTACCAATTCATGAATCTAGGAAATCATTCCATCTTTTTTACTTTAAAAGGGGAAAGGGTTTCATTGGTGTATGATTTCATTTGGTGAATGATTTATCATCAATCATTTCAGAGAAGTCAAGACAAGAATTCAGACTTGCATGAAAATTTCTATGTAGCCAAGGATGATCTTAAACTCTTTTTTTTT
>JADRCD010210846.1:0-17341 GCA_019843815.1 Montemys delectorum
GGGTGAGCAGGAAGCCTAGTCCCTTGCTGAGAAGAGCCTGCTTGGTTAAAGAGTGTAGCCCTGACAAGTGGATTATGCTTCAGTGGAGGGCCACCAATCCCGGAATTTATGAGGAGCAGCATTGATCTCAGTAGGCTTAAAAAAAAAGAAAAAGAAAAAGAAAAGGAGGGGGCACACAATTGGGTGGATAGAGAAATATGGGTGGCTCTGCGGGGAGCTAGGGAGGGTACATATGATTAAAACACATTGCACCAAATTATCAAAGGACTAATATAAAAACGAGAAGAAAACATCCTCTCTTTGATAGAATCTTCTATTTGAAAGGAAGACATGTTTTTTCTTCATAAATGTGCATGCAAGTTCAGAAAAAGGGACTCCATCACTCGTTTATAAATTCCTATTGGGAGAGTGGAACAAGTATTTATAAATGATTCTTTACTAAGGTGGCCCAGTCAGAATGATTTCAGCGTGTAAAAGCCTACAGACTGAAAGGCTGGCTAGGAGAAAATAGATAGTCTCATATCACCATATAGTTTTGCATTTAGGAACTATCATCTATGACAAGCTGCCTTCCACGCGTGACAGTAGGAACACCATTGTGGTATTCCTGTTGGTGGCACTAGTTAGGATCAGTATTCTCACTCCAAGCAATGGCAGAATGGGAGATCGCAAAGCCAAAGGAGGCCCAAGTTCTCTTCAGAAACCTGGAGGTACTGAGGCAATGCTAATTCCTAACAGAGTGCTTACAGAATATAGTTGAGATCAAACCAATTCCTTCTCAGGATGCCATTCAAAATGGCTATGCAATGCTATTACAAGGGAAAAAAGAACTATGTGCATTCAGTGAGCAGGCATGGTGGCCTTGATTTGTTCTACCAGATAATCCCTGGTTTCCTTGCCCTCTGAGGTCTCTACCCCAACTTCTGCTTAATTTTCACTAAGTTTGTGGAATAGCCCTCGTGAAGGAGGGTCTGCCATGGCCAATAAGTCCCTCAGGAAGACAAACACAGTTTCTCTCAATGCAACTTGTCTTCCAGAAAGATTGTATAGTCACGAAAAATAATTTGCCATTAAAAAACAATACTATTCATTTTAATTAATCCGTTTTCTAGAAGTAATCATTAAGAGGGTCAAATGTGCCCGTGTTTACAATTTTGTACTTGCGCTAAGGGCGTTTGACTACTCCATAGATCAAGTCCTCTGCCTAAGTGTTCCTTTAAATATTTTGATTTATTATAATTAACTGTGAGCCAGGGTGGGCCATTAATTGATTACAAATAAGTCTGAGTTAACTCCAGACATTAATAACAATATTAGGAAAGAATGCCTTGGGTTTATATTGGCAATTCAAGAGCCAGGACTCCCATGGAAAATGTTACATTCTTTGAAGTGGGCACCAAGAGTTTAAACAGGCAATCCTGGGTTTAAATCAGTCTGCACAGTGTTTCCTTGCATTGCATAGTATTTTTAAACAGACTGGAACTGGTAATCAACATTTGAAATTTGAATATTTTCACGCATGCTCAAAGATGCCCTCAATTTCACTTTTTAAAGTTACATCTTGCCAATAGTAGCCCACATGACTCAGTACTCTATGTCTGCCCCTTGAAGCAGGTATGAACAGTCTAGTTTGCCCATTTTCTCATCTAACATAGTTAATTCATTCATTCTGACATGCATTTTGTGTAAGTGTTTATGTGCACATGTGCTCTGGTTGGGGGGCGGGGGTTCACATGCATGTGGAGGACAGAGGAAAATCATCGTCTTTCCTAGGTACCATCCAACCTTTTAAATTCATTGACTTTTTTGGAGTCACAATCTCTCAATGACCTGAAACTCCTAAAGTAGGCAAGGCTGGCAGTTCAGAGAGCACCAGGCATCCTCCTCCCTCTGCTTTCCCAGCAGATGTTGAGGTTATCAGCCTGTACCATCACACCTGGCTCTCTGTATCTGCATTCTAAAAACTGATCTCAGCTCATTCTGTTTGTAAGGCATTCAACGCTCTACCTCTATACAGACATTTGATACACTGTCTTAGTTTGGGTTTTACTGTTGTAAACAGACACACCATGACCAAGACAACTCTTATAGAGGACAGCATTTAATTGGGGCTGGCTTATAGGTTTCAGTCCATTGTCATCATGGCAGAAAACATGGCAGTGGTCAGGCAGGTATGGTGATGGAGGAGCTGTAAATTCTACATCTTGATCCAGAGGAAGCCAGTAGCAGACTGTCCTCAGGCAGCTAGGAGGAGAGTCTTAAAGGGCACCTCCACAGTGACATACCTCCTTCAGCAAGGCCACACCTCCTAATAGTTCCACTCCTTGGGCCAAGTATGTTCAAACTGCCACAGACACCTACCATGAGACTGCAGCTGAGCCTGTCCTCTTCAAACTCACAAATGAAGGCAAATAGATACTGAACCATTTCTCAAGCTATCAACCATATCAACCGTGAAGAGTGTTTTCTAGAAGTAAAGGCTGTAGTGAGAGCATCTTACAGGGTTCACTGAACAATTCTGGAGTGATGAAGGAAGAATCAGAGTGTTCCTGCAGAGTCAGACCTCGGCTGTGATATAAAAGGCACATGAAGCTTAATTAGGCACAGTGTTCTCTAAAGGAGAGGTAACAATAGGATGCGACTGGAAAAACTGTATGTTGCTTGAAGCCCTGACTGAGCACATTTATGTTATGTCCAGACAAAGAAAAACAACAACAACAACAACAACAACAACAACAACAACACATACACAAAACCAAAACAAAGCAGACAGCTCTTTTGCGTGAATGAAGCTGTATGATGTGGGCAGAATCAGATCAGAAAACCTGGATGTCCTGCTACAATTACTAATGTTTAAGAACAGTAGTTAGACATGGGGTATGATGGATTGAACGAGTATGTTCCCCATGGGTTCAGCTGTTTGAATGCTTGGTTCCAGCTGATGGTGCTGTTTGAGAGATTTAGACTGGGTAGCCTTGTTGGAGGAAGTATGTCACTGGGGGTAGCCTTTGAGAGTTTCAAGACTCATGGCATTCCCAGTGTACCTCTCTCCTTTGTGTCTGTGATTCATGATGTGATCTCTCAGCTGGTGTCCAGCCTCTAGCATATTGCCTTTATTCAACCACCATGGACTATTATCTCTCTAGAATCTTAGATCCAAAGAAACCCTTTATTTTGTAAGCCACCTTGATTGTGGTTGATTCACCTCAGCAATAGAAAAGTAACTAACACACCAAGGAATTTTTAGCAAGAAAATATCAGACAAATTCTATTTTAAAAATGACATTCTGAGCTTGGCATGATGGACACATTTATAATACCAGCACAGAGGAGGCTAAGTGTGTTTGGCTGATCATGAGTTTGAAGCCAGCCTAGGCAACTTTGGAAGACCCCATCACCAGCAATTAAAAATATGATGATGATGATGATGATGATGATGATGATGATGATGATGATGATGATGATAATAATAATAAATTTTGGTGAATAGGATCTAGAGATATAGCTCAATGGCTGTGCTTTCAGAGGACCTTAGATTGATTCTCAGCACACACTTGGCAGCTCACAACCCTCTGTAGTTCCAGTTTTATGACACCTGACATCTTCTGGCTTTCAAGGGCACCAGACATGCAAATGATACACCCACATACATGCAAATAAGGGGCCATACAAAAACAATAAAATACATACATCTAAAATGTTTAATAAGATACAAAGCAGAAATAAATGTCAATGATGCTGAAAATTGCACAAAGCCATATTTGCTGTTCCATATTTATTCCACCATGACCTTCCTAACCAGATCTCATAGACTATTTCCAAGGTGCCCTTGCTCCATGTCTGCCTTCTGGTATGCTTAGCTGATGGGAGGCACAGACAGAACAACACAAAGTATTTACTAACGCAGATTCCTCCCCTCTGGACCATTAGCAAGCACTTAGATGTAGCCTTCTCCAGTTTCTGTAACCTCCTTGCCCTTGAAGTTTAGAGGCCGGATGGTTTCCCATTGCTGCCCACATGAGGGTTTATTACTCATGGGCAGTGTCCCTTAGCCTTGCCCACACATTTTGGAATAGCTCCTTTATTAAATACTCCTTGGTTGTCCTCATTTGAGTGTGCTGCTTCCTATAGGATCCTTGGCTTTAGCCCAAATTATGAGCATTAGTTGGAAACAAGTTCAGTTTGGTGCTTTAAAAACTCCTAACACTAAGGATGTTCAAGGTGAAGAGGCAAAAGAAATAATGAAAGTCGTAATTTCCCATCCCAGAGCAAAGCACTGGAGTGGCCATTAACTCTCTGTCTCACTTAAAACAGAGTCAGGAAAGTCATGTTTGTGGAGAAGAAACATGTCTGTGAAGGTGTAGGAAGACCACTATACTGGGTGCAGTGTGGCAGCAAATACATCTCAGGACCAAGGCATCCTCTTCCCTTTCAGGCCGGGGGCTTTGGAGGCCCAGGTATAGCTGTGGGGCCCTTTCAGCCATGCTTTAGTCAGAAAGGGTCAGTGTTCTGTGGCCAGCTGCAGAGGACCCTCCGAGGTCCACACAGCTCAGCCCTGACTGAGTGTGTGCATATGTCCTGGCTGAGCGTCTGTGGCAAGTGCCTTTCTCCATCAGTCTCCCAACCCTTGACCTTCATTGGTATTGATCCTGAGAAGGCTACCCAATAAACTTCACAGGCAGGCTGCCCTCTGTCTCAGACTCTACTCCTAAGGAGCTTGACTTAACACAGGTTCAATTTCTTAGAAAAATGTAAAGAAATTATGCATCAGAATTTCAAAGCAAGATGTGATAATAAAAACTGAACTTTATAAAGTTCCATGCACTATTAATTCTTATATTATGGGTTTCTACATGAAGAAGAGAACATGGCTTGCTTCTCTTTTTATATAGGTAATACCCAATTAATTGGGCCAGTTGTCAGTTAAAGGCACACTGGATGCTTGGGAAGATAGTGTCATTTTAAGGGCAAGTCTCCTTTTGGGAAATGTATCTCACTGGCATATATCTCCACAAAAGGCTGTGGAAATGAGTCAGACTAAAGGTCTGGAATAACACCCCCTCTCCGTGTGCAACACTTACAAACACTTAGCTGCTATTTACCTGTAGCCAGTGATCTCTGCATATTGGCTTGTGTAATCTAGGCAGTGACAACTTAAGAGGATTGGTTTTTCCATTAGTCCCACAAGATTAATTTTAAAAAAAAGCATGAAACCAGAAGCAGACAATGAGGGTTCAAGGCCCTGAACATGCCTGAGCAACAGCTCCCTCAGCTGAAATGATGTGAGGGGGACTGAGCATGAGATGGAGAGGGATGTAGGCCTTCAGGGTCAGCTGCTATGCAAATATTAGGACAGTATTAAGTGTAGGTTGTGTGTTTGGAGGTGGAGTGAGTAAATAGATGGGAGCAGGTGGGGAGTGGGTCACAAGGAGTGTTTGGAAGAAAGAAAGATTGGTGTTCAACAAACTAGCACTTTAGCAACTGCAAGCAGCCCTAATTTGCAGATGTAAGACTTTATTTCCAGTGATTTATCAGCACAGACAAGAGGATTTTATACTCATAGGGTGGAAAAGTGAGACATAGGATCAGAGAAATGATAGAGTGGAAAAACATTTTGGGAATGGTGAGATGGCTCAGTGGGAAAAGGGCTTACTGTGCAAGTGTTTGAATCCTCAAAATGTCCTTATTGTCCACAACAAGCAGTACACAGTTGTGTGTATCTGTAATTCTAGAGTTGGGAGGCAGAGACAGGAGAATCTCTGGAATCTCTGTAGGTCAGCTAAGATGGCATGCACTGCAGAGAACAAGGCAGCCTACCTTAACCATTCAAGGTAAGTAAGCAGTGATATTTGAGGTTGCCCCCTACCCCATGTATGCTACGACAGGTGCACCTGCACACAGACACACAAACACACAGACACACACACACACACACACACAAATGCATACATGTGAGCACACACAGATATACACACACATGCAAGCACACACATATAAGCATACACACATGCACACACAGACATACATGCAAGCACACACAGACACACAGAGATGTAGGCAAACATGTGTGCACATACACAACATATATTATTTATATATAATTGTATATATCAAGAAACATGCTCTCTATTGACCCATTTTTCTTATTTAAAAGTTTACTAATTTGTATGTTAGTATTCAAGGTAGAAGGTGGCCCTGGCCATATTTTAAGGGTTCAGCTGGTCCTTCTGCTCCTTGAAAGGATGCTTTCTCTCCACTCCCGGTCTTAGGGAAGATACCTGATCCCAGAAGCCTTCATTCTTAGCAGTTTACCTGAGAGTAAGAAAGAAGCCACTGAAAAGTCAAATGAACCATCTCAACCACATGCCATGGTGATTGGTGGGACTCACATGCCACACTTTTGTAAGAATTACAATGAGCTTAATTCTAACCGTCTGTACCTCTGGCTCACTGAAAACATTTATAACTAAAGACGTGGGCCTCATGCAGGCTAGAGAAGAACAAAGCTTCAAATGGGAAATATGTTGAAAACCAACCCTAATACACTTAACTGAATAATACTGGCCTGAGTAGATCTCCCTTCATGAGATGGGTGAGGAGAACCAGGGTCACAGAGCCTGGGTTAGCGGAGAACACTGTTTATTAGACAGGCTTGCTCCCACATAAAAGCAGATTTTTCTCACAAAAAAGGCTCACTACCTGGAGACTTTTCCTGGTTGTAAAGCCTGCCCTTCACAGAATAACAGAATGAGCTAGTCTCAAGTTTTCTGGAACCTGGGACAGAATTTAGAAGCTTTGACAAAATTAGCTCCACAGCTTCATCTTTACACAGAACAGGAAAAGGGAAGAACTTCCTAGTAGGGTCAAAATGACATAAGTACTCATTCATGTATGCAAAAATATTGTCATTGAGCAGCCACCATGCTAATCCAGGTACTGTGCACAGACTAAATGAGGGGGTGGGGGAATCTGCAGCCAGTTGTCGTGGCTCATATTTGGAATCCCAGCAGTCAGGAGTCTGAAGCAAGAGAATCACTACAAGTCCAAGGATCATAGTGAGATCATAGTGGACTACATAGTAAGCTCTTAGATAGCCTAGGCTACAAGTTGAGTCTCAGGAAAGACAAGTAGACAACTAAACTAAACTAAAATAACAAAACACAACTGTTCTAGCTCAACCTTAGGGATCCTGAGGTTAAGAAAAGGAAACAGTCTTTCTGGTGTTTGGACCAAACAGTATCTTTTTTCCTACACATTTATACTGACAGCTACAATGGCAGAATAGGAAATAAATTAGAAAGGACCTAGTTAGATAGAGAAATTACAACAACAGAACATGAACCTTTGGGTCAGGCAAGTCCTTATGCAGAACTGAAGAACAAGTGCCCTGAACTGTTTGCCTAAGTGACAATCTTGGGTCTTTGTTTCTCCAATTCCTAGTCCTGTTCCCTGGAAAAACTTATAAAAATAAATCACTCTATTCAAGTCTATCAGGTATTGTGTTTTTGTTTTGTTGGGTTTTATTGTTTTGTTTTGTTTTTTGGTGTGTGTGTGTTGGAGGGTGGTTTTGTTTCTGTTTTTGCTTCTGGGACGATTCAAGAAGGGCAGACTCCATAAAACAAGTGCCATTCAATCAATGACCATTGAGCATTTATCACGGCCCACACAGCTGCACATAAAATCTCAGGTCCAGGCTTTCCTGAAAGCAGTTATAATTATACTTAACTTTTTAAAATTTTTATGTATTTGTTTCTCATGTGCATGAGTTTTTGCCTGTCTGTATGTAAATGCAGTTACCACGTATAATTAACATTTCTTACAAAGTTGATCTTTTAGACTAATACACTATAGCAGCTGACTATCTTCTAGAGTTGTTAGTAGTGTTCACTATTAATCTCAACCTAAAGCAAACCTGTGGAGAAATATAAGTACCATTCTTGCTGGATGGGAAAAGAGAAGGGACTACATTGGGAAATCATATAAAGGCACCAACTTGAAAATTACAAGAGGTGTTCTCACTTCTTCTTGAAGATACGCCATCATAAATGAGGATAAAATAAAAAAAATAGAAAAACATTTACAACAACTGACCACGAAATGAAGGGACAGGGAGCTGTAAAGATGGCCCAACAATCAAGAGAGCTTACTGCTCTTCTGAAAGACCGGAGCTCTCAGTTCCAAAACCTGCACCAGACAGCTCATAACTGCCCATAACTCCCCTTGGTTGTAATTATGCCTTGTTCTGGCCTCCCCAGACACCTGCACACACAGGACGCTTACACACACACATTCACACACACTCACATGCACAAACTCTCTCTCTCTCTCTCTCTCTCTCTCTCTCTCTCTCTCTCTTTCTCTCTCTCTACATATATATATATATATATATATATATATATATATATGTATGTATATGTATATATGAAAGGAGGAATTGCGTCATTTGGAAAGAAATAAAATTCTAAGTATGAAGAGTCAGTCTGGTTTTTAGGAATAGCACTGCTAGAAACCCTCTCCTTAAATAGACTAGGGAAGGTGACAGTCCCAGGACTCCCCCCAGAGAGAACACGATGGATGACATGGATGGAACAGTCTTCACTATGACACACAGAAGCAATTAGCAGGAATTACTAGACAAATGAAGTTATTCAACCACACAGCCACTCTGTATTACAACGAAAATGAACAAATTCACCAAACTATCTGGATAAAAAGGATGATGCATATTACAAATAAATATAAACTAGCGCTTGCGTTTTAGTAATAGGCAATCTATATGGTCATATAAATAATCGATCACTTATGGAGAATGATTCAAGCAGCATTCCTTCAGGCAAATGATTATTTGCGTTTGTAGAGAATTAAAAAGTATAAAACAGTATTCATGATCTGTTGATGCAGCTTTTAATTTCGTCTACTGACCTAATTATTTGTATGGAGAGGAAATCTGTGTGCCCATTCATATGTGTTTGAATATAAGTGTGCATTTAGTACATATGTGTGTGGAAGCCAGAGACCATCTTCAGGTGCCTTTCTTCAGGAGTCATCTACCTTGGTTGTTGCAACAGGGTCTTTCACTGGGAATTGAGCCCTAGGGATCTCTCTATCTCTACCTCCCCAGTGCTGGCATTACAAGCATGCCACCATGAATTGTGTGCTCAAAAGGCCAAATTTAATTAAATGACTATAATGTCAAACTGTCCTCTAAACATCTGTGCTTATACTCATAGAGAAACACTGCTTCATAGCCTTTGTACTTGGGGTCTAGGACTGAACACAGGTCCTCTTACTGAATGGGCTAGCTTCTTGACTCTTAAGTTCGGCTTTAACATTAACATTTTAAAATTAAATTTGCTTTTAAACAAACTTACACATGAACAGAATGAATTTTAATTACTGCCCCCCTTCTCCTTGATCTCCCTTCTACTCCTCTTAACCTGCAAGTCCCTTTCTATTTATTTGTTTGTTTGTGTGTCTGTCTGTTTGTTGGTTTGTTTTGTTTTGTCTTGTGACTGAGCTTAACGAGAGCTGTCTGTGTAGCCCTGGTTTTGGAGCTATCAGTGAGCTTGATGGGCTCAGCGGTGGTCTAAAGATGATGACTTCCCTTTCCTAGAATCTATTGGTAACCAACAGTTTAGTTAGAGGGTTAGGGTCCCATGAGCCACTCTTCCATCCATGACTAGTTGCTGATGGGTCATTGTATGGAAGCCTAATGCAGGGAACTGTGGCTTGCCCAGGAGATGGCATTTGGCTGGTTTTCTCACTGTTTTCTGTCATTTACATTCTTTCTGCCTCCTCTTTGGTGCCCTCTGAGCTTTGGGGCAGGTGGTAGAACTGTCTTGTTCAGAGCTGACAACTCACCTGCTACTTACTCTGAGCACCTTGTACAGTTTTGAGTCTCTGCATTCACCATTTCTAACCAAAAACACAGGATTTTCTGATTAAGGCTATGGGTAGGCCTTCTCTATGAGTAGAAGCATAGCTGTTCAGAGAGCAGTTTAACATTATAGTCATTTACTTAAATTTGGCCTTTTGAGCTCACTATAAAAACAAAGAAATTAACATGCATGGGGGGGGTGAATATGATCAAATATGACTAGATGAAGAAGAGCTAGGGAGGAGATCATCATGTCCACTACAGAAAATCAACTAAGCCTTGATGCTACTACAGAAAAACAAACAAACAAACAAACAGCAATCCGTCAAACCAGAAAATCAACTAGTGGACTTTTAATAATCAACAAATGCCTCTCAGTAATAATCATTCATGCCAGTGGCCTCAACTCACCAATAATGAAAATTAGATTGGATGTCTGGATCATAAAACTATGTCTGATAATATGTTGTCTCCAAGGAACATACCTTACTGGCAAAGACACCCACAGACTGATGGTCAAAGAATGGAAATCACATTGGGCAAGTGTGACAGCCTGCCTGTATGCTTAGCATTTGGAAAGTAAATATGGATGAATCCCCAGGGAACCTAGCTAGCTAGACTAGCTAAAGCAGTGAGCTCTGGGTTCATCAAGGAATTCTGCCTCAGTAAATATAATGAAAACTGATCAAGGAAGTCACATGGTATCAACATCTGACCTCTATATCAGTGTGCATACATGCACATGCTCCACACATGAGCATATGCTTCAGAGACAAAGCAAGCATAAACCAAATGGACCTGATAGCTAGCTATAGCATAATTCACCCAATGGAGGCACAATACAGATTATTCTCACCAATCCATGGATCATTCTTTAAAATGGACTATGTTCTAGGCTACAAAACAAAGTCTTAAAAATAAAACAATAAAAACTTCTTGGGCTGGAGAGATGGCTCAGCAGTTAAGAGCACTAACTGTTCTTCCAGAGGTCCTGAGTTCAAATCCTAGCAACCACATAGTGGCTCACAATCATTTGTAATGGGATCCGATGCCCCATTTTGGTGTGTCTGGAGACAGCCACAGTATACTCATATACATAAAATAAATAAACTCTTTTAAAAAAAATCTTACATATTGTCATATCACAGTGGAATAAGCTGGAAATCAACAGCAGGAGAAAGTACAGAAACTATGCAAGCACATGGACATTGAACAATACACTCTGGTCACCAAGGAAATTGAGGAAGAAACCAAAAACTCCTTAACAATTAACAACAGTGAAATTTGAATTTGTCAGATATGAGTGCATTTATTAAAGAACCAGAGAGATCTCAAACAAATGACCTAATAACATAAATCAATAATATAAAACAAGAACAACTAAACTCCCAGAACATTAGTTAAAAATAAATAATGAATATCAGAACATAAATTAATGAAGTGTAGGCTAAAATACAAATGCATAAAATTAATCAAGCAGATTTTATTCTTTTAAAATATAAACATGATTTTAAAATCTCTACTCAAATTACTGTAGAGAAAAGAAACAAATTAGTAAAATTAGATATGAAGAGAATGTTACAATACATTCCAGTGAAATATAGAAGGTCACTGGAGAATACTTTGAATATTTATATTCCAAAAGTTTGAAAAATGTAGAAGACATTGGTAAGTTGCTAGACAGATATGACTTACTGACACTAAATCAAGATGATATAAACAAAAACATATCCATAGCAAGAAATGAGACTGAGACATAATAAAAAGTCTCTTGACAAATAACCCTGGGCTGGACTGATTCACTACTATCTTCTACCACACCTTTATGAAAGAAGTAACAGTAACATTTCTAAAATGGTCCCAGAAAATCAAATGGAAGGAACGCTATCAGAGACATATTAAGAAACCAGCTGTAGTGGCTATTCCTGGTTGTCAACTTGACTACATCTGAAATGAATTACAATCCAGAATTAGAAGGCTCACCTGTGGCCCTAATCCAGAGGCTGAGAGATACAAGTTTCTGACCTGAATCTTGGCATGGAGACCTTGAGGAATAGTGGCTACGAATCCCATAGGATTAACATAGAAAGCTCTGAGTTCAAGGTCATCCGGGGTTAAAGGTGTGGTGGCACACACCTTTAACCTGGGCCACACTTTTTGCTGGAGACGTATATAAGGACATTGAAAGAAGAAAAGCTCTCTCTGCTTCGCCTGCTTGCCTTGTGGGACTGAGCAATTGCTAGATCCTTGGACTTCCATTCACAGCTGCTGCCGCGACTGTTGTTGGGAGTTGATTGTTGGGAGTTAGACTACAAACTGTAAGTCATCAATAAATCCCTTTACTACATAGAGACTAAGTTCTGTGACTCTAGAGAACCCTAACTAAGACACCAGCTTTACCAAAATTGAGTAAGGACACAAATTATAATCCAATTTTCCTAATGAATATAGATGCAAACATTCTCAAAAATAATTGCAAACCAAATTCAAGAAAACATTAAGATCATATTCCATGACCAACCTAGTTTCAGCCCAAGGATGAAAGTATTATTTACCATAAGCAAATCAATCAATGTAACACAGAAAATAAGTAGACTTAATGGGCAGAAATTACATGATAATCTCAATAGATGCAGAAGAGGTCTTTGACAAAGCTCCACAACCTTTAGCAATGAAAGTTACGAAGAAACCAAAAATAGAAGAAAATATCTCAATATAATAAAGATTATGTGTAACCAATATATATCCAGCAGCATATTAAATTGGGAAAAGTTGAGGGTATCTCTATAAAATTAGGGTCCTGAAGTGGAAGCTTAGGACTTCTTTGGAAAGTCAGCTGTGTTGGATGATGTTTTGCTGGTGAAGACATGTGAAGAAGTGTTCTCCTGAAGAGGACACAGGGGAAAGGATATTTTGCTAAAGCAAGCACATGAAAGGATATGTGATGAAGGATTCTTTGATAATGACACACATGTATTGGTCCACCTTCCATTGCATAGTTGAGCTCCATTTGTCCTGACTACATAGAGAGAAACACACCAAAAGACTTCTGGTGTTGTGCTGATGACTTCTTGCTGCTTCTGTGGACTTAGGCCGATTGGCAGAGTGGTGTTAGTTGAGAGAGACTCACATGTAGTTTTGCTAAGACAGATTCATGTGTTGATGCCACACACATGGTGAGGCAAGACCCGTGGAGGACGCATGATGTTTGGAGGGAGGATGAAAAGGACTCAACAGACTGTGAGAGGGGCTTGCTTGTAGAGCTAGCTTTGCAATGGTCACGTCTTCACTGATCTTTGCTTCGTCGAGAGAGCCACAGCTGAGAACTTCTCCTCGTATCTTTGGTAGTCCTAGTGCCTCCTGCTGACTTGTGCTGATTCTGCTGTGGTTTGGCTGTTCCTTCTAGGTCTTGTAACTGCTGACTCTCCTGACACTACAGAACTAGACTGCTGGTATATGGAAGTGTTCAAGAGTAGATTGAACTGCTGCTGCTGACCTGTGAACTGAACTGCCGATTTCTTGACAACACAGATGGGATTTGCTCCTAAGAACAATTTCTAAACAGGTCCACTTTCCCCATATCCTTTCTTTTCCACTACTTCTGGTGGGTGGTGAGCTAGAAGGAGGCTAAGGCATTTAACACACACACACACACACACACACACACACACACGTGCGTGTTCACACAGTTATGCTAAGAACTGTAAAAAGTTAAACCCTAAAAATATCAACTCATGAATTAACTGGGCTAATTAACTGAACAGTCAGTTCTTAAGAAATAAAAATGACCAACAAATATTTAAAAAATATGTTCAACATCCCTAGTCATCATGGAAATACAAATTAAAAGTCCTCTGAAGTTCCATCTCACTCCAGTCAGAATGACTCTCATTAAGTAAACAAATGAGAAGCAGTGCTGGCGAGGATGTGGGGAGAGAAGGACTATGGTCGTCACTGGTAAGAACATACACGGGAGCAGCCCCTGTGCACATCGGCATGGGAACATCAGAAATAACTACAGATATGACTCCATTAGAGTACTCCTGAGTATGCGTGCAGATGTCTCTAAGTCCATACACAACAAAGGCACTTACATGTGCATGCTTATGTGTGCACTACTCACAGTAGGTCAGAAGGAGAACCAATCTAGGTCTATCAACAAGACGATGGATACAAATAATGGTGGTCCATGATATACAGTGGAGTTCTACTTAGCTATAAAGAAAAATGGACAGATGTTGCCTTGAAAGTGGAGACCATATGATATATGAACAGTGGAGAGTTCATGGGTGTGTGTGTATTATAATTACATATAATATATTATATGCATGCATATATGTATACAAATATTTGTTCATATTATATGGAGCTCCAGAAGAGTGTTGCAATAAACCATTTTTACATGTTAAAAAAAAAAAAAAAAAGAAAGTGGAGACCATTATTCTAAGTGGATGAGGTGAATGAGGTAGACTCAGACATAGACATATACTTAAATGTAAATATGTTGTGTATGTGTGCATACATGCATGCATACTCTTAGTTATTTTCTCAGCAACAAGACAAATAGCTACTTCCAGAGGGGATGTAATGGGAAAAAAATAGGAAGGAACTCAAATACTGTGACAGGAATACAAAAAACTGGACTGCTTTTAAGGATGTGGCTGGTATGTTGCAGAGAGCAGTTGAGAAGGATGAATGACCACAGAAAAGTATAATGGCACATACGTATGAGCTTAGCCCAGTGAAACCCACCACTTTACTCACAAACTTTAAAATGTAATTAAAAATGAGGCTGGGCAGTGGTGGCACATGCCTTTAATCCCAGCACTTGGGAGGCAGAGACAGGTGGATTTCTGAGTTCGAGGCCAGCCTGGCCTACAGAGTGAATTCCAGGAGAGTCAGGGCTATACAGAGAAACCCTGCCTCGGAAAAAAAAAAAAAAGAAAACAAAACAAAACAAAACAAAAACAAAAAACCAACCCCCCCAAAACAACAACAACAACAATAACAACAACAAAACAGAAAAAAAACCAAAGCAAGTGTTATTCTTTAAAAAAAAAATAAAACTGCAGTTTTTTCTTTTCTCTTATTTTAAAAGTAACAACTGTATTTTTAATACCAAATTTTAAAAAATTATCTTTATTACATTTATAATTAGGACCCTCAGACTTAATTTGTAGAGCTTTCTACTATTGAAAGAAAAGTATGTGTTCCATAAACGCTCTCTTTCCTGGGCAGAGGAAGAGGAGGAGCCATGTTTGAATTCATTTCACAGGGGAGCTCTTCTCTTGATTCGCAAACCAAGCCAGACAGGAGACCCTCCTGTCCCCAGTCATGGGTAGGAATTAAGCACTATGAACCACTCACATGCTGCTGTGGATGGTGATTGTTGTGTATGGTGTTTTTCTGTGACGACATGATGGAACTGATCAGGTCCACTCAACAGACCCTTCCCTTACAATCCTCAACCCTGACTAGGGGACTGTTGCCCTGCCGATGCAACAGATACTACAACCAGAATTGTCAGTAACGAGTTCTGCAGGAGGCCTTTCTTCAGTGCAGAAAAACATTCACTCCAAGCCTGACAAACCTCTGTGAATATTATGTGACTCTTCCTGAGGTGGCGCCAGAGAACCCAGCTTCCTGCTGCAATGGCCCCTGTGAGTTCCTGTCTTTAATCTGGTCCAAAGAAAGCATTGCCCTGGAAAAGCACAAGAAGCTTCTGATGGACAGGTGGGAGGGTTGTTCCCTCTCTCAACTTGGTTATGATTGGTTTTTATAAAACAGAAAGTTGTCTGTGATTGGTGTGAGTTACAATCACATTTGTGTGCCTTGACAAAGCCACACCACTTTGTGGCTATCTAGTTTGTTGGAAGCCAGTCTGAAGGTATTCTACTATGCTACCCCTTGGCGTTGCAATGTTAGGCCTTATTTGAGAGAAATCTCCGTGGTAGGCTTCCTTTTTCTTTCTGTGATGTTTATTGTAAGTGGAATGGGCTGAGCCAGTAACATGAAGAGAAGCCAGCTGACCACTGGCAGAGGAAGCAACAAACATGCCTTGGTTGCTGCAGTGAACAATAGAGGAACTGGTAGCCATGGTAGCAAGAGACAGTGAGAGGGAAACTGAGGAGCTCCAGAGAGCCGCAACTCAGAGCAGAGGTGGAAGAGTCTACAAGAGAGTACAGAGAAGTCGAGCCTGTAGAGAGCCGAGGGGCGCAACAGGCCAGACAACCGGAAGATTACAGGACCTTTTCACAAGTGGAGATTCAGGAGCTATGTGGATCCTGATAGCCAAGGCTAGGAGCCCTAACAATAGCTGGAGACAACTCCTGCTATGACTGTTTACTGCTGCAAGCCAAGGATTTCGCTAGCTGCTGGGTGCCAAGGCCCTGGCATGAAAGCCAAGAATGGTAGGCTTCTAGTTCAAGGACCCAGAGCACTAAATCTCTGGTTTCTAAAGCTACAAGTCTCTAGTGCTTGCATAGCCGACCTGGGAAAAATGAAGATATTCTAAAGAGACATTGGTGTCTCTGAATCTGTCAACCTGCTGAAACAACGGACTCTTTTAAAAGAAATGGGGATTCCTCCCCCCCCTTGCCCTCCCCCCATTCTTATGCTGGGAAAAGGAAAAGAGAAGGAAGAGAATTTTCCCCAGAAAGATATCTCACTTAGTTCAACTGGCCAAGACTACAATCTAAACAACAATGGGTGGGCGGGGTCACACCTTGACTCAGCTGCTTAGTTGTGCAAATCTAAACTTTGTCCAAACTTTGATCTCAGTTCAGGACCCCCTACAACTGACTTGCAGGGTTTGTTGGATCTCTTTTCCCTTTTTTCCATTGTGATCATATTGAATAAATACCATCCTTCCATTATTAATTTGGCTTCCTGTATTGGCTTATTGAGAACACATGGCTAGACCTGACCTGGTTGGGGCAACCAGTACATGAAGGGCTGCCCCTCACCTGCTCCTGGTTTTACCTGAGGAGAGCGAAGAAGTGTAGCCAGGCACTGGGTACAGAGTAGAGACTGCAGGAAGGGGTAAACCCAAACCAACATTCTCTTGAGCATACAAGCAGAAATTCTTTTTTAAAATAGTAATATCATCAAATATCAAGTGATATGTTTTCTCATTGCTTTCTCAAGCATCCTTAGTGTTATTTATTCCTCCTCTTGGTCCCTCTGTATTGTCTTCCTTCCCTCTTCCCAGTTAATTTCCACCCCACCCATTCCCCCTTCATAGGATCTCTGTCCTACTATACCCCCCTCTACAGCTACAGCTCCTTCTCCATCTCTGTCTTCCCCTCTCTTTTTTACTTTCCTGGTTTCTGTGCTTATTACAGGTTCCTTACATCTAAAGATTCAGAGCTAGGATCCACAAGAAGAGGAAACATGCAGCTGGGCATGGTGGTATGGCAAAATGGTGGCACATGCCCTTAGTTCTGGCACTTGGTAGAGGCAGGA
>JADRCD010210847.1:0-15614 GCA_019843815.1 Montemys delectorum
AGTCGAATCATTCCATTCACATCAACACAGAGACCCCTCAACACAAGTCCACTGAACACACATCTGTCTGACACCCCTTGACACACTGACACAAAAACATTTAACTATGACTGTTGAAATGTTTTTCAGTTTGTGAAGAAGTATGGAAACCTATTTAGCATGGATTTTGATAATATGTCTTCAGTGATCATAAGTGGAGTGCCCTTAATCAAAGAAGAGATCACTGGCATGGAATGAAACTTTTTGAAATGCCCCATTTTAGCTGTAAGGCAACATGTCTTTAAAAACAATGGTAAGTTTAATTGGCAGCAATATTGAATTCAGTGGGTTATTAAAAACAATACATAATTTGGAATGGAAAATAGGAAACTGTGTAAAGGTTCTATTGACAGAAGGAGGGAAGGAGTGGAAAAGGATATTAGCAAGATATGTTGCACATTTATGAAATTTTCAAAAGAGAAAGGAGTGCCAATAATATTAAGTTTCCAGTAAAACAGAAGTTGTGTGTATCATAAGTTAAACGTTCTTCTATGTCTGTAATTTTATAATATCCCTATGATTCAAATTCTTCATGAAATATTTTATTTTATTGTTTTCCTCTCACCCTTCCATTTATCCCTCCTCTCTGTCTCCTCAGAAAAGCAGAGGACTTCCATGGATATCAATCATCATTGGTTAATCAAGTTATAGTAAGACTAGGCACATCTTCTTTTATTGAAGCTAGAGAAAGTAGCCAAGTTACAGGAAAGGACTCCAACAACAGGCAATATTATCTTTAAAGCAGCTGGATACTATATTTCTCAGATGAAAGCAAGCATCTGAGGACTGAGAGCATGTCCTGCTAAGAGAGTCTAGGAGAAACCATGTGTCCTGCAGAATAACTCAGAGGAATGGATAGGAAGTAACAACAGCACCATGCAAAGCCCTATACATGTGCTCTCACTTCCCTTTTCCTATTCTAACACTCTGCCTTAGCAAAACAGATGTGAAGCACCTTCCTCTTGCTGATGCTCTTCTTAATGGCTCCTTAAACTGCCTCATTCAGGCCATGCCCCACAAGGATTTCTAGCCTTCGAGACAGTGTTAGGATAGACTAGCATTAGTTCCCAAAGAGATCATTAAATGAAGTTATGTGCTTGAAAGTTGAAACAGACTAAAAACAACATTAACATATAAAAGCTTCACTTTCAGCAATTTCCTAATTACCCCTTGAAACAATCAACCATTAATTGTACATGATTGACTACATTATCTGCTATATGAAGAAAGTTCATGGGCATAAGTGATTAATAGTGAGAAGAGTAGATAAAAATCATTCTCATTGTGTGACACATAGTATCTGAAATCCACATTTAAGTGGATATAAAACTGTTGACATTGGCAAGAAGAGCCCAGCTCCTAATTTTTATTATAACAGCAAGAGAAGCTTTTGAGTGGAGTTGTATAGATGAGAAGAACACTTTGCATTATGAGGCTCATTTAGGATACCTGATAGAAAATACAGGTATGGTAGCAAAGATATTATCATTGTAAGTTATGAAAGGAGGAGTTTGAACATTAAAGGTGACTAAAAATGATAGTAAATTAGCCTGGGAAGATGACATTAAAACCCCATGAACTGAAATGATTCAAGAGAGGTCATCATGATGTATGACTCAAACAACAGGAAAATGGGATTATTAGAGAACTGTCAGAGAAGTGGGTAATGAAAATAGAACAATGTCAGGACACAAGGTGATTGGTGGTGTTGGCATCTGTTTGGGAGTTTCAAGAATATAATAGTGACTTCTGCCATACATGTGCTGAGTCTAAATTCCTGTACCTGGCAAAGTTTATGTCATATGCATCACTTAAGTGTGTGTAGGTTCTGGGAAAAATCTACAATTACTATCAGAAGAGGTTATTTAAATTATTGGACTTCATGAGATTTCCTGAAACAAAATATAGCATAATGAGGAGGTTTTATACAAAGTCTTAAAAAACTTAAATCTTTCATTAGTTAATAGAAAATTATCTGCCAAAGAACTTGTAAGAAAGTTTGTAACTGAAGGATTAAGAATGAAAAGAATCTGATGATTTTTTAATTTCTTCTGTGTCAGCTGTTATGTATTCATTTTCATTTCTCTGTGCCCTCTGTTTAGCATGGCTAAGAGTTTATCTATGTTTTTAAGCATCTAATGAAATGATCATGTGGAAGACCCAGCTATATCACTCCTGGGCATATACCCAAAAGATTCTTCAACATATAACCAGGACACATGCTCTACTATGTTCATATCAGCCTTACTTATAATAGCCAGAATCTGGAAAGAACTCAGATGTCCTTTAGCAGAGAAATGGGTACAGAAAATGGTACATTTACACAGTGGACCACTACTCAGCTATCAAAAAATTATGAATTTATAAAATTCTTAGGCAAATTGATGGAACTAGAAAATATCATCCTGAGTGAGGTAAGCCAATCACAAAAGAACACACATGGTATACACTCACTGATAAGTGGATATTAGCCCCAAAACTTGGAATACCCAAGATACAATTATTTTCATATAAAACAACAACCAATTTAACAGTCTTATGTAGATGCTTGTCTATAGCAATACTGAAAATATATACATTTTTCTCAATACTAATTTTAAATAATTCCAAAAATATTAACAGTATATTTTAAAATAATACATTACTACTAGTATTTTCTTATATGAACATAAGTATATAGTCTTTTGTTTGTTTGTTTGTTTGTTTTGTATTTATTTGGTAGAGCTTAAAATTTTGGCTCTTACTGTGGTGTAATCCCCAAATAAGAACAATTTTTAGACATTGGATTTCATTGTAATAAGGCTGTACTTCAATGACCCTCACATCACCAAAGGATTTTACCTCCATCGTAGCTAAGCTGAGAGTTGACAGTTCTGCTGCACCAAGGAATGAATTGTAGGCACAATTTTTGAATACAGACTTCCTACTATGGTCAAGGCTATTTGTCTTGAGTGAGTGACTTTATTCTCAGCCCACAGAGAACAGGTTACATTCATTTAAGAAATGATGTGTGTATTAAGATGGTCTATCCATAAAGTCATTCACCAAGTGTTTCAATGAACAATGGTTCTGCTTGGGGGTGGCACAGACATTAGGTGAGGGTAAGAATCTGGTTCATTGGCTGTGATAATTTGGAAAAGCATTCATCTCAGAGAAAGAGTAACTTATAAAGTCCTCTTCTTCAAACTTGATGATACAAGAGTTACAAATGTTAGGCAAAGCATTCAGTCTCACTCTTTGTTGTTCTCTTACAAGCTACCTCCCAAGTTAATTGTCTATGTTTCTTTTGGCTTTATAAATACTTTTGAAATACATAAACTGTTCTGAAAATCATAGTATAGTGTAAAAACATGAAATAAACAATACTTCTAATAGAGAGACTGAGATAGGAGAAGCAAGATTTCAAGACTATTGTGTTGGACACTGCAAGACAATGTCACATACAAACAAGCTGAAAATGTACATGGATTGTACAATATTAGACCTATTTCTCCAATTACCAAATTAGAGATACCATTGTATGACAGTCAATAAATTTCTAATTCCTCATATTTTTGAATTTTAATTGAAATCCAAGATACAATTAATAGACCACATGAAGCTCAAGAAGAAGGAAGACCAAAGTGTGGGTGCTTTGGTCCTTCTTAGAAGGTGGAACAAAATATTCATGAGAGCAAATACAGAGACAAAGTGTGGAGCAGAGACTGAAGAAAAGGCCATGCAGAACCTACCCCACCTAGGGATACATCCTATATAAAGTCACCAAACCCAGACACTATTGTGGATGCCAAGAAGTACATGTTGACAGGAGCTTGATATAGCTGTGTCCTGAGAGGCCTGACAAATACAGAAGCAGATGCTCACAGCCAACCATTGGACTGAGCATGGCATCCCAAATGGAGGAGTTAGAGAAAGGACTGAAAGCTGAAGGGATTTTCAGCCCCATAGGAAGAACAATAATATCAACTGATCAGACCCCCCCCCCAGAGCTCCCATGAATTAAACCACCAACCAAAGTGTACACATGAAGTGGACCCATGGCTACAGCCACATATGTCACAGAGGATGGCCTTGTCAGTCATCAATGGGAGGAGAGGCACTTGGTCCTGTGAAGACTTGATGCCCCAGTGTAGGATAACACAAGGGTGGGAAGGCGGGAGTGGGTGGGTGGTATGGGGTACAGCTTCAAAGATGCAGGGGGAGGGGAGATGGAAAAGGGGGTTTCAGGTGGGGGAAAGTGGGAATGGGGATATTTGAAATGTAAAAAAAGAAAAATCCAACAGTAATAATTAAAAAAGGGTTTATCTATCTTTTTGATTTCCTCAAAGAACCAGCTTCAGGTGTTGTTGACTTTTTGTATAATTTTCTTTGTTTCTAATTGGTTGATTTTAGCCCTGAGTTTGATTATTTCCTGTGGTCTACCCTTCTTTGGTATATTTGCTTCTTTTGCTCTAGAGCTTTCAAATGTGCTGTTAAGTTTCTAGTGTGTGATCTCTCCAATTTCTTTATGAAGGCACTCAGAACCATGAGTTTTCCTCTAAGCTCTTCTTTAATTGAGTTCAATAAGTTTGGATATGTTGTGCCTTCATTTTCATTAACTTCTGAAACCTCTTTAATAATTTCTTTCTCTCTTTCTTCTCTGATGAAGGTATCACTGTGCATAGAATTATTCAGTTTTCATGTGTATGTGGGCTTTTTGTTGTTTTTGTTGTTATTGAAGGCCAGCTTCTGTCCATGGTGATCTGATAGGGTGCTTGGTATTATATCAATCTTCTTGCATCAATCGGGGCTTGTTTTATGTCCAATTATATGGTCAGTTTTAAATAAGGTACCATGAGGTACTGAGAAGATGGTATTTTGTTTTGTTTTGTTTTAAGGTGAAATGTTCTCTAGATATCTGTTAAATACATTTGGTTCATAATTTCTGTTAGTTTCACTGTGTCTCTTTTTAGTTTGTGTTTCTATGATCTGTCCATTAATGAGAGTGGGATGTTGAAATCTCCCACTATTATTGTGTGAGATTCACTATGTGCTTTGAGATTTTGTAACATTTTTTCACAAATGTGGGTCCCCTTGCATTTGAGGTATAAATGTTCAAAATTGAGAGTTCATCTTAGAGAATTTTTTCCTTTGATGAGTATGTAATTTCCTTTCCCATCTTTTTTAATAACTTTTTGTTACAATTTATTATGATTCCCCAGTATTTTACCAAGAAAAATGGACATTTTCTTATTCGATAATTAACCTATAGAGTTCCTATCAGAACAAAATTATATAATACATGAGAAGCACTTACTAACTTACATTCTGTTGCAAGTCACCAGAACATGTTAGCCTCTTACATTGGGATTCTCTTTAGACAGCTGAATTTCCATATTTGCCACGCCCACTCATCTACTCCAGTAAAGTCTGCAGTGTCAGGCTTGAAGGCCTGATCACAGACCACAGGCGTATGGCTTCAAAGGGAGTTTGCCTCCTGGGTATTCAGTCAGTCCCTGACATCTCCTAACTCAGATGTGTTCCAGATTAGTCTTTCCAATAGTCAACATGCCTTCTTATTCAGGCATAAAGGTGTCCCAAGAAATGATTCGTAAATAGTTAAAACTAAGATTAAACATTGTTCCCTGGCCAGCACAGCATTGCAATATATCCTAATTTATTACCAAGCTGTCATTAACTTGGAATTTCTCACAAGGAAGCTGCCTTATCAGACAGGGTGTCCTCAGAGTTAGGAATAGAGGTCAGGCACATAGTTAGAATTCTCAGAGCAGTCCCAGAGAAGACAGAATTGTTTTACATACCAGAGAGTAATTGAAGGGCTTCCATCACTTAAGGGCATTCTCAGGAAATGCTAAAATGGGACTTCCTGGTGCTTGCCTCCAACAGACCCAGAGAATTAGCTTGGGATTGTCTAGATAGCCCCAGCGGGAAGGGCACCATTGCTCTTCTGCTTTGCACATGGATGCCTGATCTTCCCAATCTTGATGTGGCCCTCACCTACTTAAGTGACTTTTGCCATTCACTCTGTTTTCTATATACTATATAAGCCTGGTTTTCACTTTGTGCAATTACTTGTACATTCAGATTTGAGATTTGGGCATTCAAGACAGGGCATTCAAGCTTTGAGCCTCATGCGGTCTCAGCCCCCCCAGGCCCAGAGTGCTTGGCCCTGGGGGTGCAGCACCTGTCCAAAAGAGGTGGCTGCTTTAGACCCAGTGTGTTTCAGGTGGCCTCAGATGTACCTCAACTGCTGAGCTGCCAGATTTTTCATTTCTCTTTTGTAACGACTGTAAAACCTGATGCCATTTTTAAGAATTACACTCAGACTCAGCACTTCCTTGTGTCAACTCTGTCATTCTCACTGATGCCTTGATGACCTAACTAGCACCCTGTTTTCCCACAGGTTGAAGGAGGCCCAGACTGGCCGGCCCACGGCACATATTTGCCCTTCATTTCATCTGTACATGTGTCTAATACAGTTTCTTAAATAATTTAAATCTGTATTCAAAATATCATAATGTTGAATCTCTCTTTTTTTTCCCAGAAATTGTTTTTTCTAGTGGCCAGACATGGGAGGAGCAAAGAAAATTCGCATTGACAATACTCAAGAATTTTGGATTAGGGAAGAAGAGCTTGGAGCAGCACATACAGGAAGAGGCCCACCATCTTGTGGAGTCCATAGGAGAGGAGAAAGGTGGACATTTCATAGGGGGGTGCAGGAGGTTCAGGCTATTTCATTCATCGAGCACCTACTTATTGCATAAATGTTGTCCTTGACCTGCAAGGTGATGGGCACTTAGGATAGAACAGTAAAGTCACCATGCCCCTACCCCAGGTGCACGTAGTTGAAGAGTCATTAAACAAACTGCTGAACTTAAGCCTGGTTATCTATGTGACTTCCTACATATTCCCAATGTTGTTTAATCATGCCAGGTTGCATGTAGGGAACTGTAGCCAGACATTCCATATTATGTGCTACTGTGAGGATTTTATGACATGAAGTATAGAAACTTCATAAAATAAAAAGGCAATAAGAAAGAGAGAGAGAGAGAGAGAGAGAAAAGAGGGAGGGAGGAAGGAAAGAAGGAAGGAAAGAGGAAGGAAAACAGGGAGACAGAGGGAGGGAGAGAAGGGGGAAAGAGAGATGAATGAATCAATATCTTTGACTCAATGCTCCCCCTCTTTCCATCTCCATGACAGCCTTTTGACCCTTCCTTCAGGATCAACAATGCTCTTGGCAATATCATTTGCTCCATCACCTTTGGGAAGCACTTTGAGAATGAGGACAATCAGTTTCAGGAGCTACTGAATTTAGCAGACGAAATCGTATGTTCTGAGGCATCAATGATGTTAGTGGTAAGTTCCCTGCCTTTGCATATTTTTGAATATTGGATGGAGCCTGATTCTAGACTCTCCTAGACTTCTACCGTCCCTTCTCCCCAACATGATTCCATCCAAGTTCCCCTGTTTACCTGGTCTCCTACCCAGTTCCCCCTCTCTATCCATCTCTGATGTCTATTGTGTTTCTCCTTGTGAGTGAGATTCAAGCATGCTCCCTTGAGCCTGCCTTGTTACTTAGCTTTCTTTGGTCTATGGATTATAGCACGGTTATCCTATACTTTATGGCTAATATCCACTTATAAATGAGTGTGTTCCATGTGTGTCCTTCTAGGTCTAGGCTACCTTACCCAGAATGATATTCTCTTTAAAAAAAAACAAATAATCACAATTGAGAGAGTGGGCTCTGTACTTCACCATGGCAGCACAGTGGAGCTGACCCTAGTGAAGGGTTTTTGGGTGATCTAGTCACTTGTTGGCTGCACAATTTGGTGAGCCTGGAGCAGTGCTGGAAAGCATGGCATAGTAAAGTGGGAACAAGAGATCTGGTGGAATAATCAAGTCATCTACCTCCCATTTCCAGATTCAGGGCTTTGAGATAGCTCACCCAACATCTACATCATCTATCATCTACTGAAGCACATGAAAGAATCAATACTGTAGGTCCAAAGTGGTAGGTTCTCTATGACACAGGGCAACCAAACAATATCCAAGAGGAATTCCCATATAGGTTCTAGTATAGATAGTATAACAGAAGCCAGAAACAGCCAAACAGACCAATGACCCATTGCAATGAACATTTCAAGTAAAAAAATTTTGACCAAAAGGATATAAGTGTATAGTGTGTGACAATCTGTCACACACTACAGCTTCCACTATTAGATATTTTTATTCTATCTTATTGTATTTTCTTTGGTGGGTGGGTGGGAGGGCAGACAGTGGATACAAGGGATGGACAGATGAATGTGACTGTCTTGTACAATGTGAAATTCAAAAAATTCATAGAAATTAAAAAAATAATAATGCAATCATTGACTAGGATTAGCTCTTTGGCTGCACCTCTGTTCATGCTTATGAATATTCTTAGAGTAATATATTGAGTGTATTTTATAGCTGATCAATTTGTTTTAAGATTCCTTTTTGCCTTATCAATAAAAGAACTTCTGGTGGAATCACTATCCCTGACATTAAGCTGTACTACAGAGCAATTGTGATAAACACTGCATGGTATTGGTACAATGACAGGCAGGTGGATTAATGCAATACAATTGAAGACCCAGAAATGAACCCATACACCTATGGTCACTTGATCTTTGACAAAGGAATTAAATCCATCCAGTGGAAAAAAAAAGACAGCATTTTCAACAAATGGTGCTGGCTCAACTAATGATTAGCATGTAGAAGAATGCAAATTGATCCATTTCTATCTCCTTGTACGAAGCTCAAGTCCAAGTGGATCAAGGACCTCCACATAAAACCAGATACAATGAAACTAATAGAGAAGAAAGTGGGGAAGAGACTTGAGCACATGGGCACAAGGGAAATTCCTGAATAGAACACCAGAAGCTTATCCTCTAAGATCAAGAATTGACAAATGGGACCTCATAAAATTGTAAAGCTTCTGTAAGACAAAGGACACTGTCAATAGGACAAAAAGGTAACCAACAGATTGGGAAAAGATCTTTACCAATCCTATATCTGATAGAGGGCTAATATCCAATATACACAAAGAACTCAAGAAGTTAGACTCCAGAGAACCAAATAACCCTATTAATAAATGGGGTACAGAGCTAAACAAAGAATTCTCAACTGATGAATACTGAATGACTGAGAAGCACCTAAAGAATGTTCAACATCTTTAGTCATCAGGGAAATGCAAATCAAAACAACCCTGAGATTCCAATCACAAGAGTCAGAATGGCTAAGATCAAAACTCAGGTGACAGCAGATGCTGGCAAGGTTGTGAAGAAAGAGAAACATTCCTTCATTGCTGGTGGGATTGCAAGCTGGTACAACTACACTGGAAATCAATTTGGTGGTTCCACAGGATATTGGACATAGTGCTACCAGGGGACCCAGCTGTACACTCCTGGGAATATACCCAGAAGATGCTCCAACATGTAATAAGGACATATGCTCCACTATGTTCATAGCAGCCTTATTTATAATAGCCAGAAGCTGGAAAGAACTCAGATGTCCCTCAACAGAGGAATGGATACAGAAAATGTGGTACATTTACACAATGGATTACGTTTCAGCAATTAAAAACAATGAATTTATGAAATTCTTAGGGAAATGGATGGATCTGGAGGACAATATTTAAAGTGATTGAGAATCTGGGCTATTTGAGAAAATAAATGGCATCTTAGGCAGTGGGGGGAAACTGGCCTCTGAGAATCAAATAATGCCTCTTCATACTAAGACTGATATAAGCATACTACAGAGTGGGTACTGAAAATGATAGGAAGTAGGAGTGTGGAGTAGTTAATTTGTGTTCATGGCATATTCATTGTCAGCTGTGGTGTAAGTGTGTGTCAGAGAGCACAGGGGCTGCCTGTACTAAGGTGGCATTTGGAACCAGTAATTAATATGTTAGAAGTTGAGAGAACAGTTCAGGAATAGAATAGGGTGGATGAGTCACTGTGATATAAAGGCACACTCTGGGCAGTCCAGACACCATGCCAAGGAGCCTTGTGGACTAAGCTTTCTTACTCTGCATGATTAAAGCATTCCTAACACTGCTAAGTGACTGGGTTCAGAAGCTCTGTATTGAGGGCTAAGAATAAAGAAGCAGAGATGGTAGACACACAATTTTCTTTCAGTGCCCTCACTGTAGGAAGTAGTAGGATTGGCAGATTTTGTCCCTTTAGTCCCTTTTTTATCCTATAGATGCTCACATTTCTTCTCACAATTACACAATTACACAATTCTTCTCCAATATGTTGACTTGTTCCCAGAGACAGCATATTGGAGAAAAAAGAAACCCCAATGGCTCTGAAATATCTTAAGGATACATAGGGCATCATTGCTCTGAAGTTAGAACTGGATTTGGTGGAGAGCTTAGGGTGTGAACAGGAATGGGATATTTGGAACCAACATACCTTGCAACATGTGTTCCCCATTTCAAGCCTTGTCTCTTTGCTTTTGTTTTTAATAGAGAACCATGGTTCTCACCAATTTGACTACTCTGTACAGAGACCCCAAAGATTGGGCCACTCAAGACACCTTCAATCCAGAGTACTTTTTGGAGAATTGACAGTTTAAGAAGAGAGAATCCTTTCTGTCATTCTCAATGGGTGAGTGGTAATGAGAAGGAAACAAGTCAGAATTCTACCTCATCCCTTCCCTTCTCTTCTACCTAGAGACCTCTACTCTAATTTCGGGGACCATGTGTTCCACTGCAGCCTGTCAAGCTGGAAACAGCACAGAGAGATAAGGAACAGACTTTGCCAAATGTGCTGCAGCTGTACTCAATGTTCACCTCACAACGTACCTTGTGTTTCCTAACACTATCTTTCTGTACAAGGTGACTAAATGCTGCACAGAAGCCACACTGAGGAACACTGTCCTGCTCTTTTGAATGCCTGGACGAAACTACTTCTAGTCTCTTTGCCTTTCCCTGTGCTTCTGAGGCATCTCTGTTGACAATTCACAATTCACATTAATAGGAAACCTGGCAGAATACAGAACATCTGTCCAGCCTTCTTGTTTATAAAACAATTAAAAAGATTTGAATTGCAGCTCAAAGTCTCAGCCCTCTATTTCATTTATTTTAACTATTTAAGAATTCTTAAATATTCTAATTAAATTCAGAATCAGACCTGTAAAATATAGAACTATGATTCTTTTTACATCCTACCTAAGTGATTTATATATTGATTCCTAAGACTTTAGTGAAAGGAATACTAGTACATTCACATGGCTTTTATGGCTAGACTTGATCCTCTAGTCCACATTCAATCGCTTAAGTTTGTAAAATATTTCCCCATAGATGATTCATGTATTTTCCTTTTATTTGTCCTCCTACCCATACCAGCTGTAAAATAACAGCAACATGGCCTCACAGGTGTTTTTCTGGATAAGCAAGGAAAGGATACTTTGCAGCTATCCCATTAAGGACATGGCCCAAATGTCCTACCTTAAACATATACCCACTTAATTTTCTAATATTTACAAATAGTACCACACCCAAGACAGAAACTGAATTGGCTACTGTTCTATTGATTTGAGGAGATGCTATGACCAAGGTGATTTTTATAAAAGAAATGATTTAATTGGGACTTGCTTCCAGATTCACAGGATTTGTCCATGATCATTATGGCAAGAAGTAGACAGACAAGGCACTGGATCATTAGTGAGATCTTTAAAGCCTGACACACAAGCAAAGAGAGAGAGAGAAGATAGAGACAAAGACAGGGGGGGCGGTTCTGGTGTGGCTTTTGAAACCTCAAAGCCCACTTCTAATGACACAACTCCACCAGCGAGCCAATACCTACAATTCTTCTAGAAACAGTTCATCCCTGGTTACCAGTTATTCAAATATATGAGCCTATGGAGTCCATTCTCACAGAAATCATCATGGTAAAATCAAGATTAGTCATTACCCAGGACAAGCTCTTAATTACATACTCCATACTGAAACATAAGTCTACATCTGCCCAGTCATGATCAAGAAGAAAGAGACCATCTCAAATATTTGCCAAATGAGGAAGGCTTAGCTGCATGACAAGGAGAGATTTAGTCACAATCACAGTGGCATTGATAACAGGTCTTGTCACTAATCCTGGGTTCTAACATTCCTAACATTGGATATCATAAGTGGATTCTTACAGGATAATCTTTGGAATTTACTGAGCTGCTAGCCTTGGTATTCTTGACAGGAAACGGGAGCAGCATAAGAAGAATAGAGATAAATTAATCATGATAGCAAGAAACACACATGTAATATAAGATAGTGACATTATAGTAATGCGTTTACAATTCACCTTTTCAGGTATGCTTTCATGTTATTTTCTGAACAACCTGTATTAGGCAGATAACAGAGTGGAAACATGCATCTATCAGAAAATTCCAAAATGTTTAATGCCATTGAAAACCAATGAAGCTTCTTAGACATTAGCCTGCAGAAGACAAATGCCATAATTCCTGTTACCATGTCCTTGTTTGGAACCCCATGAGGACAGTGGAAAAGATATTCAAATATTAACAATAGTTTGATCTTAATGCTGGTCTAAGCATCTTTGTTACAGTCCATATAAACTACCTTGTTTTTAATTTTTCACTTTTTCTCATTCAAAAAAATGTTCTATTTGAGAAGAAAGAAAGCACTTGATTGCAGACACCTCACTTGTTAAACAGCTTGTCTTGTCAGCATAGAACTTATTATGGTCTCCAGAACCCTCATTAAAAAAAATAGATATGCATGATGGCATGTGCATATGGAAAGAGGGTATCTCGAGACTCAGTAGAAAGACTAATTTGGCAAGTTCCAAAGAGTTAAGACCATATCTAAAAATGGTACCTGACCTGCTCATACCACAAGCACTCCTCTACCCACACCACTAGAATATGGTTTTCTGCCCTGCACAGGCTGTACCATCCAATGCATAGTCAGCTCTCCTACTCTCTTATCTTCTTGGCTCTCTCATTCTTGCCCATACTATTAGGACCAGCTCTACTATGCTTCCTGGAGGAGGTACAGAGCCACTCTCTCAGGTGCTGCATCAGGAGAAAGACCGAGCTGACTCTCCTGCTCTCGTGGCCTCTATGCTTGCTGAACAGCAATGGCCTCAACCAGAACCAGCTCTCTGTTGCCCAGGACAGGTGTAGGGCCTGTTCTCCCAAGATCTGCAGTTGATAAAGTACAGGGTCAGTTCTCTTACTCTCATGACCACAGGACCACCTTGCCTGCCTGCAATAAGTGGGAAGGGACAAGGGAGAGTGAGGGCATCTCTTCTTCATCTTCTCAATCACACAACAGACAAGAGGCAAAGCAGGCTCTACTGAGCTCAGTCCCTCAGGGCCTGCTCACCTGAAACCTCCAAGTCCAGGGCCTGCTCTGTTTTGCTGGCCAGGAGATGTATAGGGCCAGCTCTCTCAAATGTTGAAGCAGATCAGAGGCAGGGAGATGTCCCTGTCATATTCTTGTTGTCATTTCTACAGGGCCACCTCTCCCACCTGCCTTAGGTTGCAAAATCCTGTTCCTTTTATATGTTGTAGTTTGTCCTTGAACCTAGGACTAAGTCATATCATTACAGATAAACAAAATTATTGAAGCAGGTTTGGAATGCAAATGGTAACTGAAGGGTCCTTGTATGCCTAAGCATGGCAAACATGGCTCCTGTAGGATTTGTCCTTCCCCAATTCCCTCTGCCTAGCTAAAGTGCTAAATTAGATTCCTAAAACTAGCCACCAAGATCTATGTTATTTGGCCACTTCCTCACTTTGAAGCTGACCAGAATTGTCTATTTAATATTGAAATCCAGCGACTGGCTGGTGCCCTGAGTCTGGCCAGTGCTCTGAGCAAACCTTGGGCACAAGCTCTGCAGCCAGTCCCACAACACCCAGAGGAAGCTCCACTCCCAGGCACTCTAACCAGCACAGGATCACAGGATCACCAAGACAGCTTGACTCTGAGGAGTTCTGACACAACCAGGATCACAGGAAAGACAGTTTCCAGTCAGATTAAGCAAGGGCAGGTAGCACTAGAGATAACCAGATGGCAGGGAGCAATCGTAAGAAAATAAACAACACAAACCAAGGTTACTTGGCATCATCAGAACCCAATTGTCCCACCTAGACACACCATCACACCAGAAAAGCAAAATTCAGATATAAAATCACTTCTCATGATGATGATACAGGACTTTAAGAAAGACATAAATAGCACCCTCAAAGAAATACAGGAGAACACAAATAAACAGCAAGAAGCCCTTCAAGGGGGAACACAAAAATCCCTTAAAAGACTACAGGAAAACAAAATCAAACAGGTGAAGGAAATGAGCAAAACCATCCAGAATCTAAAAATAGAAATAGAAACAATAAAGAAATGAGAAAGAGAGACAACCCTGGAGATACAAAAACCTAGGAAAGAAATCAGGAGTCATAGATGCAAGCATCTCCAACAGAATACAAGAGATAGAAGAGAGAATCTCAGGAGCAGAAGACACCATAGAAAACATTGACACAACAGTCAAAGAAAATACAAAAAGCAAAAAGCTCCTAACCCAAAACATCCAGGAAATCCACACCACAATGAGAAAACCAAATCTAAGGATAACAAGTATAGAAGAGAGTGAAGACTCCCAATGTAATGGGCCAGCAAATATCTTCAACAAAATTATAGAAGAAAACTTCCCTAACCTAAAGAAAGAGATGCCTATGAACATATAAGAAGCCTACAGAATTCCAAATAGACTGGACCAGGAAAGAAATTCCTCCCATCACATAATAATTAAAACACCAAATGCACTAAACAAAAAAAAGAATTTTAAAAGCAGTAAAGGAAATCCAGCCATAAAAAGCCCACTTTGAATACCTTAATTAACATATCCAAATCACCATAAACCAACACAGCGTATCACAGGGATAACAGAAAAAGACACAGGTCTTTCTCTTTGCAAAATTAAGTTTGGCTATGGGCTACATCTTATTCCTCTCTACCCAGAAGCAGTACCATGTCCCTCTAGGGCAAACATCCCTTGCCTTCCCTCTTCCTTGTCCCATTCTCCTTCACCGTCCTCCATTGTCTTTTTGTTGCTTATTCCTTGCCTTTTGTCTCTGAGGCAAATAAATCTCTTTTGAGCTGAGAACTTAGTCTTTGGTGCTTTGTGATAACTTTGAGGTCTTTTCAATAATTATTTCCTGTGTGCAATACCTGAACCAGGGTGAAGCTTTTGGGTCGGTTGGGAGTTACGTGTGTCTGTTGGATGTGACACCAAACTGGGAGGTCAAATGGCACTACTGTAGAAAACCCTCTTAAGATATAACCTAGCTGGAAGCAGTTTTATTTTAGGCATTCAACAAGGTCCAGAGGACATTAGTACATAAGGATTGAATCCCTCAAATCACAAGACTGGGGTTTTGGTGGGTTTTTTGTTTGTTTGTTTGTTTGCTTGCTTGCTTGCTTGCTTGCTTTTTACTATATATATCAATATATCCACTGACTAGGTGTTTTCAACTACTATATCTCACATCTAGAATGAGAGAAAAGAAAGAAGACAGGAGGGGCTGCATGG